>SNQJ01S0029590.1:62633-77387 GCA_010110895.2 Picea sitchensis | reverse complement strand
CCTTCGTTGTCTTTTCTTTCAAAATATTGAAAGCCACCGACGCTGCCAGGCTTAGCCATATCGTTCCTAGAGCCTTTCTGTCAAGAATCTCCCATTCTTCGTCCTTCATGGCCGCCGGCTTCTTTGCTACTCCGATCAATGGTAGGAATAGATCCTTCTGATATAAATAGTCTTCCATCCGCGTCTTCCATAACTGGTATTTTTGGCCGTTAAATTTCTCGACCCTAAACTTTTCATCTTCCGACATTGCTCCCACTCGAACCAGGGACCCTCTTTTCCTGCGAG
This sequence comes from Picea sitchensis, assembly GCA_010110895.2. Taxonomy (NCBI): domain Eukaryota; kingdom Viridiplantae; phylum Streptophyta; class Pinopsida; order Pinales; family Pinaceae; genus Picea; species Picea sitchensis. The sequence goes on along the minus strand of SNQJ01S0029590.1, from coordinate 77,102 downwards.
TTACCTTATGCTATGATACCAGTTGTTAGAAAAATAGGACCGCGGAGCAATAAAATAAAACAAATGCAGAAACAAAACACATAAGACACACAATACAAGAGAGACACAGATTTACGTTGTTCACCCAGTGTTGGCTACGTCCACCAGAGAAATTGCCAGTCCTTCCTTTATTATTATCCAATAAATGAAGGGATACAACCTACAACAAAACCCGCTGTAACTTCCTCTTCTTTCTTTCACAGTCTCCTCTCTTAGAATACAATATTCACCATAATGCATAGCCGCGATACATTTCCCTCATAAAAGAGGGTTGCCTTCTAGGGAAAAAAACCCTAACACAATCTCTACCATTAGATCTGCGACCTTATAATAAATGGTCCATATTTACAATGAAATTACGATATACTTTTACAAGGCAATTTTTGCTTCGGGGGCTTCGCCCCCGAACTCCCGCTGGGGGCCCGCTTGCCCCCAGACCCCCTAGCTGGGGGGATAGCCCCCCCAGACCCCGCAGAGGGGGTACTGCCCCTCTGCACTCCCCTGCGTGGAAGAGTGTACATACTTCTAGGGTGTAAATACTTCATGGGGTATAAACACGGCTGAAATCAAGGACCTCTGAATCAGGAAGATAATCAGACTCCACAACCAACATATGCACTATATGTGCCAATAACAGATAGGTTCCTATGTCTGTTTAATATAGATAAGAAAACCATTTAGAAACCAATACACTTTTAAAAATGATAATCTTCACACAATTCGAAAGATGGAAAGCAAAACTCATAAACAAGCAAAAGCTCTTGCTCAGGTGATGGACATGTTCATTGATGGCTCATGAAAAGAAAAAATGAACTTTGATTCTATCTCCTGGAGAAACTAAACGAACAAGTAGGATGCCCCATTAAAGCTCATGTATGGTAAAATATAGAGATCCAACTGTTCCTGCATTAACACACTTTGCAACACATTCGAATAGTGAAGTTAAACAAAATAACATGAAATCAAAATAACAAATACATGAAATGAAAATCTACACTAATAATCTACAATAAGCTTACCAAGCTAGATCGGTGGCCCTTGCCGATGCCAACATGGAAGGTTTTAGATCAGCCGATGCTAACTTTTAAGAGAGACAAAATCACTGAATTCAATCTTGCATTAATCTTCCACAAGTAGGTTTACAAAATGAGTATTTTCATGAATCCAATCTACATCATAACCATTCTTCTCTCCTAATCTACATAATAATAATAATTCTCTCCTCAAGAACCTATCCCATAACAAAACCCTTAATCTACATAATAATAATTCTTCTCTCCTTCTACATAAGAATGATTCTCCCTTCCCCTCATGAAGAGAAGGCACTCTCTTTTATACATGAGAGCTTTGAAAAGAAGATAAACATCTCATAATTACATATCCACTTTTCTCTCAACCCATTTCCCATTATTACAAAATATAATCCCTTCAAATCCTCACACATGTCTCTCATATATCTTGGATAAGATATGATAACCAAATCTCCATGATCTTCTCCTTGGATTAGGATTGAATTATCTCCTCACATCTTGAAATGGTGGAGGAAGTATTCGAGAAGTCTTTTGAATTAATCCTTCACATATTCCTACACATGATAAAACTCACACATTTTTGAGATATATGAAAACATGTCAATTTTCTAATATTTAATCACAAATTCCCTTTTAATACTAAAATAAATGATTTGGAAAATAATAAGGTTAAACCCATATTTAATTATGAAAATGGTATCATGAAAGGTTAATGGGGCGATGAAATGTGAAGAGTGATGAAGGGAAAGCTGGATGGAAATACGACATTTTTGAGTCCCAATAGTGGTTGACTTTCGTATACGCTCATATATAGAAGCCACATTCCATATATCTATATATGCACATTTATGGAAGAAAAAAACACACATATACATAAGCTCTCTTCCATATATGCGCATTTACGGAAGAAAAAAACATGCATATACAGAAGCTCTCTTCTATATATGCGCATTTATGGAAGAAAAAAATGTACATTTACAGAAGAGAGCTTCCAAATATGCGCATTTTGGCTTCCATATATGCGCGTTCACAGAAGACAAAATGTACATATATGGAAGAGAGCTTCCGTATATGCACATTTTGTCTTCCGTATATGTGCATTTTCACTTCTGTAAATGTGCATATACAAAAGAAAAAATGTACATATACGGAAGCTTTCTTTCGTAAATGCATATATGCGGAAGACAAAATGTGCACATACAGAAGAGAGTTTCCCATATATGTGCATTTACGGAAGGAAAAAATACGCATATACAGAAGAGAGCCTCCGTATATGCGCATTCTGGCTTCCGTAAATGCGCATTTTGGCTTCCGTAAATGCGCATATACGGAAAGAAAAATGTGCATATATGAAAGATAGCTTCTGTATATGAGCATTTATGGAAGGAAAAAATGCGCATATACGGAAGCCAAAATGCGCATATACATAAAACAAAATGTGCATATACGGAAGAGAGTTTCCATAAATGCGCGTTTTTGTTTTCTGTAAATGCACATTTTTTCTTCTGTAAATGCACATATAAAGAAACTCTCTTCTGTATATGCACATTGTTTCTTCCGTATATGCACATTTTAGCTTCCGTATATGTGCATTTTGGCTTCCGTATATGTGCATTTTTTCCTTCCGTGAATGCGCATATACGGAAGCCAAAAAGTGCATATACGAAAGCTCTCTTCCATATATATGCATTTTGTCATCCGTATATGCACATTTATGGAAGCCAAAATGCACATATACGAAAGCTCTCTTCTGTATATAGAGCTTCTGTATATGCGCATTTTGGATTCCTTAAATGCACATATACAAAAGATATCTTCCATATATGTGCATTTACGGAAGCCAAAATGCACATATACGGAAGCTCTCTTCCGTATATGTGCATTTTGGCTTACATAAATGTTCTTATATAGAAGCCAAAATGCACATATACGGAAGCTCTCTTCTGTATATGCACATTTTGTCTTCCGTAAACTGCACATATACGAAATATCTCTTCCATATATGCTTTCCTTCCATATATGCGCATTTACAGAAGGAAGAAATGTACATTTATGGAAGAGAGATTCCAAATATGCACATTTTGGATTCCGTATATGCACATTTATTGAAGACAAAATGTGCATATACAGAAGAGAGCTTCTGTATATGTGCATTTTGGCTTCCGTAAATGCACATATACAGAAGCTCTCTTCCATAAATGAACATTTTTGTCTTCCGTAAATGCACATATACGAAAGACAAAATGTGCATATACGAAAGAGAGCTTCTGTATATGCATATTGTGGCTTCCGTAAATGCGCATATACGAAAGGAAAAATGTGCATATACAGAAGAGAGCTTCTGTATATGCGCATTTACGAAAAGAAAAAATGTGCATATATGGAAGACAAAATGTGCATATACAGAAGACAAAATGTGCATATATGGAAGAGAGCTTCCATAAATGCGCATTTTTTTTTCTTCCATAAATGTGCATTTTTTCCTTCTGTAAATGCATATATACAGAATCTCTCTTCCATTTATGCACATTTTTCCTTCCGTATATGCGCATTTTGGATTTCGTATATGCGCATTTTGGCTTCTGTAAATGAACATATATGGAAGCCAAAATGCACATATACGAAATCTCTCTTCTGTATATGTTAATTTTGTCTTCCGTATACACGCATTTACGGAAGCCAAAATGTGCATATATGAAATCTCTCTTCCGTATATAGAGCTTCCATATATGCACATTTTGACTTTCTTAAATGCACATATATAGAATCCAAAATGCACATATACAAAAGCTTTCTTCCATATATGGACATTTACGAAAGCCAAAATGCGCATGTATGGAAGATCTCTTCCGTATATGTGCATTTTGTCTTTCGTAAATGCGCATATATAGAAGCCAAAAATGCACATATACGGAAGCTTTCTTCCATACATGCAAATTTTGGCTTCTGTAAATGTGCATTTTTTCCTTTCGTAAATGCTCATTTACGAAAACGCTAATTTATGGAAGGCAAAATGTGCATATATGGAAGAGAGCTTCCATATATGAGATTCTGTATATGCACATTTTCGTTTCCGTAAATACGCATATAGAGAAGCCAAAATGCGCATTTCTACCGTCCGTAAATGTGCATATATGAAAGGAAAAATGGGCATATATGGAAGAGAGCTTCCATAAATGCACATTTTTTGCTTCCGTATATGCGCATATACGAAAATCAAAATGCGCATATATGTAATAGAGATTTCGTATATGCACATGCATATATGAAAGGAGAATATACAGAAAACAAAATGCACATATACGTAATAGAGCTTCCGTATATGGGCATGCATATACGAAAGGAGAAATGTGCATATACTACCCACCACTATATGCACATTTACGAAAGAGATCTTCTCTATATGCAAATTTTGGCTTTCATAAATGTGCATGAAGAGAGCCTATGTAAATGTGCATATACAGAAGACAAAATGAGCATATACAGAAGAGATCTTCCGTAAATGTGCATTTTGACTTCTGTATATGTGCATTTATAGAAGATAAAATGTGCATATACTAAAGACAAAATGTTCATATACACATTTTGGCTTCTGTAAATGCGCATATACAGAAGCCAAAATGCGCATATTTGGAAGCTCTCTTTCATAAATGTACATTTCTGCCTTCTGTAAATGCGCATATATGGAAGGCAAACATATATGGAAGACAAACATATATGGAAGAGAGATTCCATATATTTACAGAAGTGACCATCTTCTGTAAATGCACATATACAAAATCCACTTCCATAAATGTGCATCTACGGAAGGAGGCTTCCGTACATGTACATATATAGAAGCCAACTTCTGTAAATACTAGATTTCGTATATGTGCATTTAAGGAGGTTGGATTCTCTATATGCACACTTCCATAAATGCACATTTACAGAAGTAGTCAGCTTCCATAACTTCATATTTACGGAATTCATCTTTTGTATATGCACATATACAAAATACAACTTTTGTAAATGCACGTCATTCTGTATATGCACATTTAGGAATTTTTCAGCTTCCACAAATCACGTTTAGGAAAGCTCTCTATATATGTCCAAATATGGAAACCAAAATTCACATATACATTTTGGCTTCTGTATATGCACATTTACGGAAACCAAAATGCGCATATAAGAAATATATCTTCCGTATAAGCACATTTTTCCTTCTGTATATGCGCATTTTGGCTTCCGTAGATGTACATTTACGTAAACCAAAATGCGCATATATGGAAGCTCTCTTCCATATATGCACATTTTGTCTTCCATTTATGTGCATTTATAGAAGAAAAATATGTGCATTTATAGAAGAGAGATTCCATATATGTGCATTTTGGCTTCTATATATGCTCATTTACGGAAGCCAAAATGCGCATATATGGAATGCAAAATGTGCATATACGGAAGAGATCTTTCGTATATGCAGATTTTTGGCTTCCATAAATGCGCATACACAGAAGCCAAAATGCACATATATGGAATCTCTCTTCCGTAAATGCACATATACAAAAGGAAAAATGCGCATATACGAAAGAGAGCTTCCGTATATGCGCATTTTGGCTTCCATATATGTGCATTTACGGAAGGAAAAAATGTGCATAAATGGAAGCTCTCTTCCATATATGTTTTCCTTCTGTATATGCACATTTATGGAAGGAATAAATGTGCATTTACGGAAGAGATATTCCATATATGCGCATTTTGTCTTCCGTATATGTGCATTTCTTCATTTCTTTCAAATTACAAATGAAAAATGTTAAAATAAAATCTTAGTACTAGAAACAAGATAAAAACATAGTTTAATTATATTTTTGTTTCAATAAAGTTTGATACCATATATCCATAGTCAAATTAAATGAATACAATTCCCATTCATAAATAACATCGATGGAAAACACCATTTTAGTTAAATAGTTATAAATTAGATTGTTTTTCATAAACTACTGACAAAATCCAGAAAGAGAGACTCCAATGGTTAAGTGGGATAGGTAAGAGCCAATAGGGACCATATTTATGATTAGTAGTCTTTTTACCATGCCACAAAGGGGTAGTTGCTGATGAAAGTATCAAGCTAGTCTTGCACAATAGGCCAAAAGAAGTGGCGTTGGAGTGCTCTTGAGACACCTAGAGATTAATGAAAACATGATCATGAATCCTAGCTAGTTGATGAACAAATGAACAAATGTTGTGGTGTTCCTTCAAAAAATAAGAAGAGGATGATGGCTACAGAGTAATGGGAAACTTGTAATGGGAAAAATGAGTATATCCATAAGAGGCCTCAAAAGGAGGGGGTTCATGGGATGTTGTATGAGTTGGGATCTAAAGATGTCCTAAAATATAACCTCTATGCATCAACCGAAGGTAGGTGTTGGCACAAACATTTTAATTGTTTCCTACATAGGTTCTTACCTTCTGTTTTCAATATCTCATCCTCCATAGATGTAACACCTGCAAAGGGGACAACAATCGTAACAAAGGGAATGAAAGTTTTTCCGTTTAAATGAATGACACTTCCTACAAAGGGAACAACAATCGTAACAAGAGAATGCCATTCGTTACATTGGACTGAACTAATGTTGTATTAATTGCATTGTATTACTTTCCCAACCATCTAATTTGTCAATCTGAGGTTCGTAGACTTACGAAGCACACACAAAGTATATGAAGGATTGAAGATAATTTAATCTAATCTAACGGTAAAGCTACAAGTGAAATTGAATCATTAATCTAATGAAAGAAGTTGAAAAACATGACTTTTGATTTGAATTGCTACAACACACGACTGAAATGAAATTGTGTAAATGAAATTAATCTAGGAATGAAAAATTGCGTCAAAGGATAAACAACATGTGAAGAGAAACAAGACGACACATGTGAGCTCACACTAACAGTAAAGAAATCTCAAATTACATTACAAGAATCAAATGACAAATCATGAAACAATAATGAAAGCATGAATCAAACTAAGAATCCCTTTCTCCACAATCAAACTTATGTTTCAAATCCCAATGACTACTACTAAATGACTACCTTCTCATGAAGAGAGAGAACTCTCTTTTATACATGAGAGCCTTGAAGATAAGATAACCATATCATAATTACAGATCCACTATTCTCTCAACTACTTTCCCATTATTACAAAATACGATCCCTTCAAATCCTCACACATAGCTCTCATATATCTTGGATAAGATATGTTATCCATATATCCATGATATTCTCCTTGGAATAGGCTTGAATTATTTCCTCAAATCTTGAAATGGTGGAGGAAGTATTCGAGAAGTCTTTTTGGATTAATCCTTCACATATTCCTACACATTACAAAGCTCACACATTTTTGAGATATATATGAAAACATGTTGATTTTCTAATATTTAATCACATATTCCCTTTTAATACTAAAATGAATAAAGTGGAAAATAATAAGGTGGAACCCAAATATATTTATGAAAATGATATCATGAAAGGTTAATGGGGCAATGAAATGTGAAGAATGATGAAGGGAAAGGTGGATGAAAATATGACATTTCTGAGCCCCAACAATATGCTCAAGAACAATGTGATCACAAGATGTAGGAGATATATGAATAAGTTATCGAGTTCAATTTTACTACAATTATTTTGAAAAATAGATCTAATTTGGTGTGTTATTAAGAATATAGAAGAATGCATAAACAAATTATGAAATTATAGGTTCAAGAAATATTTCAATGGCTAAAATCTAGAAGAGAAGACTATGCATAAATAACCAAACAAAGAAAACCATACTTAATGGCTCATAGAAGTGTAGTGCTTAATGAATGTGGAAGGTTGAATGTGACCATAGAAAAAACATGGGCTATGATTAAGTGTTGAACAACCAAGTGATGTTACCATTGAGTAAACAAGAGAAGAAATGATAGTACTAATGAAGGACTAGACCTTGAGCAATGAATTTTGAATTAGAACAAAGAAATTTATCTAAGTCATTGAGGAAAGGAATGTTTCTTAACACCTTTGTTTGTTGAACAATGAAGAGCCAATGTTGAGAAAATGAATAACCCTAATGAGTGTCAAACTAGTGAGCATTTGGAACAATAATGTTCCAAGAATAGGAATGACCCAACCACAAAGCAAATCAAGGGAAAGTCGTGTGCTTAACATGATAAAGATATAAAGATAATTCCTAGTGGACTAGGCACTTGGATTCAAAAAATTAATATCACTTTAAGTGTGCAATGAAAAACGTTTAAGACAAGGAACACTTAAAACATATTCAAGACAAGGTTTCTAAATATGTTGAAAAGAAACAAAAGCTATTGGTAGGAACTATGGAGAGTTTTAAACATAGAAAGATATCTATCAATTGTTATCATTAGGAAAATTATTCAAATCAAAAGGCAAATGTGTTTGATTTCCCTGATTTGGCATGGATGCAACTATTGTCCCATGTTGTGGATTTGGCATGTATGCAACTTTTCTCCTCCCACGTTGTCTAGACTTTGTAAATTCATATGGCATATATTCTTCAACATTCACATTCAAGTCCTCTACTATAGCTCGTCGATCCCTTCGTCAACGCTTAAAGCTAGGGATAATCCAAATTTTCTTTCTTCTTATATATCCATCCAATGCTTGTGGGTCATTTGTGAAGTCAAAGTCCAGTATAAATTTATCATTGAAGTCAATAAGAAATATTTCCAAATACTCCTTCATTTCCAAAAATTTATGTTGTTCCCGTGGTGCATGATCAATTACATTATGCCAATTCAAATGTATAAAATTTTAAAATAGATGAATCATATAAAACATTCAAATTGATATGTAAATACCATAGCATATTAGAATAAAGTAAATTTTAATGGATAAATTTCATACAATAAAGAAGGATCACTTGTAATCCTTGTAGCTTCTCTAACATCCCTTGTATAATCAAATCACAATCATTGTTTCCTTGATTAAGGGAATTGCCATCATCTCCTCCAACATTGTCCCCATTCCTATTTTCATGATCATTCTCCTTATCTCCATTGGCATCATTTGTATGAGGCATATAAGTGGCTTGTTATTCTAGAAGCTCATCCATTGTTGCTTCCTCTATAACATCTTCTTGGGATACTTCATTAAAAGTTCCATATAGAGCATTGAATTTCAAAACATTTTTGCATTTGTTGTCTCACAATGCCCATGGGAAATCACATACTAGACCATTTGTAGTAGATGTTGCTACAATGCAATATTTTGCACAATCTGTCTATAAAATAACCATGTATGCACATTCAACAATGTCATAAGGACTAACATCATCATCAAGAATTCTCCTATATTTCTCTAATGAAGTCTCAAGGTACCTCTCCTTCTTCCAATTTGTTATAAATCTAGACTCCTTCAAATAGTTTCGATGCACAAAAAAGGTTCTACCTTCTTCAATAGGGAGAAAATCAACCAATCCATTCTCCTATAAAATTTATGCCTTCGGTCACGTAAGAACTTTGTCTTTAAGAAGCAATGGTATGATTCAATTGAACTATTAGACTCTTGATTAGCATGAGGAAAGTCCTAATAACATTTTACCCACATATCTAATAATAAAAACATAACCAATCATTAATATGTTAAGTAAATATGACATGTAATTATAACTAAATTAAAATGATCTATATATGTTGGGGAAAGTAATCTAAGAAAACATAATAAGTAACTTACATATCTTATCCCCTTCCAACCAATGTTTTCTGAAGTAGTCCAAAAACTTAACTTCGCCAACAAGTTTTTTAAAGAATGTTCGCATTGCCTCACTAACAACATCATGATCACGACAAAAATGCATTATCTCACCTAGACTATGAGATAATTCCCTGGCTATTTCAGGGGAATATACCAATTGAAATGCATTTTTTGACCAAGCACGATGAACATGCCAACTGCAAAGGAGAACACGACAACCCAAAATTTTCCTACAAGAAAAATGATATCGTTCTTGTGTTAATTGAACATGATTAACATTTAAAAACCAAATATATTCATCATTAAATGTAAAAACAAAAAAAATCTAAGTGTACAGGTGCTAATGATAATTCATACATTCATAACATGCAAAATATTTGTCTCAGTTCGATGCTTTAATTTCTGCCAATGCATCATTTGTCATGACAACATTCACTTTCCAATTTGGGCATATTTTCGTACATGCACCTAGGAGTGGTCTAATAAGCCACTGGGCTATATCTGATGTTCTATTGCATGAACACACTGCCCATGCAACAAGAACATCGCTATATTGAGAATCGAAGGAAAGAACTATGTATAATTGGTACTACGCAAACCAATACAATAATCAACTTCTCAATTTTAGAGTACTAATTATATTGAATGAAACATTGAACTCAATAGAAACATTAAAAAAAATAATGAAACTCACCCCATATTTGTTTGTGTTAAACGTAGAATCCAAAGCCAACATGTTGTGAGAACACTTGACAATCATATCAATCGTCCATTCTATTTGGATTCCAAATGATCCAGGTGGATATCAGTGGCCACCCACCTTTTCCAACTCCCTCAAAATATTTTTCTGACAATTTTGGCAATTTACTATTTTTAGTAGTTTTTAACTTCCGGGGCCATTTTGAGGGCCTAAATGAAGATTTTTCGAGATCGAGCTTCTCAATGATATCCAAATTATCTAATAGAGCCCCCAAAATGAATCTCCTCAACGATACATTTCCAACGGGCTATCGTGCGCCTAAAACAAAGATCGTATACAAAAGTTACGACCTCGAGAAGTTGATGTACTAACTTACCCAAACAGGGCCCACATGACTTTTGACGCTTCATATCCCAGGGTTAATTTTTTGGATGTCTAGGGTTTTTTATATTCCTGTTTATTGTAAAAATCCCTTTAGATCCTAATTGTAATCATATTCTTGCGAATGAGCGCAACCGTCACATCTCTTCTCGGAGATAAGCCGCCACGATTCCAGCAAGCTTGTTTTCAACTGCATTTTACAGTTTCAACTTATTTCCTTATTGAATAAAAAACTAGTTTTACTGTATCTCTGTTATTTTGTGTTAAGTATCTTTTAATAATTTTTAATCATTTCATTCTTCTCATAAAATCTGGATCAGTGGTATTAGAACGATCTTCTCCTTGTTTTCTTAATGCATGTCCCCAACGAGGTCAGGGTACAAAGAATTGGGTCTCGAGCTTGTTTCTCTTGAGGAAAAAATATCTCGCATGCCCAAGCGAACTCTCATGGTAGGATAAAAGAAATATGGCGGGACATGATATCCTTTCAAAATGTTTCTTGAGGAAGTCCTCACGTAAAAAAGGAATGAGATGATGGATAGTTTCGCACAAATCCTTCGACGACTACCAATAGGCAACACATCTTCCTCGAGCGGAGGCGCCACCCCCTTCAAGGTACAAATCGAATTCTATATTCCTATATTTGAGGGTCATATAGACACATATGATATAGATAAGTGGTTGAATCTACTATAATGTTATTTTTCTATCCATAACTTTTTGAATAGAGAAAATATTACTTTTGCACTCCTCAAAGTCGTTCCCCATGTCAAAGATTGGTGGGAAACTTTATGTGAGAAAAAGGAAACAGAGGAACCCTCATTATTTATAGTCACGGCCACTTGGGAATACTTCAAGGATGCTATTAAGGAAAAATACTACCTTGTCGGAAGTTATGATGACTTGTATACCAAATGGACCACATTGTGGAAAGAAAGAGACCAAGCAGTACCAGAGTTTACAAATATATTCCATACCTTGCACATGAAGATAGGTATAAAATATTAAGAGTGACATATGGTGCTCAAGTATCATGGTAATATTCATAGATACATCCAAACCAAAATGGAATTTCTTGACATCTTTTCCTTGGGCACGACCTATCGATATGCCTTCAAAATTGAGCAAAAGATCAAACAAAAGACATAGAAATTTGGGCCTGGGAACCCTGCACAACAAAAGACAAGAAGGGGCGGCCCCAACCCATAGAATAAAGGGCAAAGAAAAGATGGATAGTATCAGGACAACCAGTCCAAGCCGAAAGCAAAGAAGGACACCAAAAAGACAAAGAAAGATACTGGGAAGTGGTGCGACTTCCATAAGAGCCCTTGGCATAACGCTGTTGAATGTCTCTCAAAGAAGTCATTGTTGGCCGAAGTGAAAGCCTTTGAATAAGATGTGAGTTCTGAATTTGAGTCAAACCCATAAAGAGGAAGACAGATCATTGACACAAAACCTAGTGCCACCGTTGCTACCACCAAGATCCAGCCTGGTGAACCAGATGAGGCAGAGAAGATGAGTGCCTATTCCATTCAAAGATGTGGGTAAAAGGCACCTTGCTGCAATTCATTGTTGATAGCAGTAGCCAAAAGAAACTCATCTTAGAAGAGGTCGTCAAGTGGCTGGCCCTGACGACAACACTGCACCCACAACCCTACACCATTGGATGGCTCCGTCAATGAAGTGATCTCCATGTCAGCCAACAATGCCGACTGATGTATGACATCAAGCCCTTCAAAGATGAGGAATTGTGTGATGTTGCTCCTCTTGAAGTTTGTAATGTTCTTTTGGGCCAACCTTATTTATGGAAATGTCATGATGTATATGAGTCTAGGCCTCATAGTGTTATTATTACTTTGAATAGGAAATTGTACAGGATACCCAAGGCAATCCCTCCTAGTGCTATTTCCTTGATCTCTTCCAAGCAATGCAGGAAGATCATCTTTCAGACTGAGAAATTTGTCTTCTTTGTGATTCGCTCTTAGAGTGAGTGAAAAATTGCAGCCACATCCAGTGGCTCTGTGACCGATATATCCACACAACAGAATAAAGTGGATAAGGTCGTGGAATAATACTAAGATATCTTCTCTCCTACCGGGGTACCTCTGTTGATCAAGGTTGTTGTTCATTGATGTCAACCCTTGAAGAAAGCCCAGTGGCACAAAGGTTTGGGTAATGGACCCAAGTTTGTTTGATGTAAAGATGACTCATTAGTGTCTTATCATTGTTGATAATAAGTACAAATGGATGAACTCCAAAGTGGTCCCCTTATGGTGAAATCCCTCACGACAAGACGCTCTAGGATTGAGTTATCATATAAGTATGGTTAGAGAACCCATGCTTATTTGTGTAATAATGAGATGAAGGTCAGTGAATTTGTCAGTGAAACTGCCCTAGATGGATAGTCCTTATCATTCCATTTCCGGTGGTATGTGGAATGTCACATAACTCCTCATGGTTAGAGAGTTATGGCCATGAGAATTTGGAGAACCCAGGTTTGGGTAATGGACCCAATTTTGAGAACAAGTTGTTGTGACAGGTTATTTGTATAGGTTTGGTGCATGGTTGATGCACTTGTTCATAGTACAGGTTGAGGTACATGTTGGTGCATGGTTGATGCACTTGTTTATGGTACATGTTGATTATATGTTGGTGCATGGTTGATGCACTTGTTTATGGTATAGGTTGATTACAGGTTGATGCATGGTTCAGGTTATTGGTATAGGTTATTTGGTGCAGGTTGATTGGTACATGTTTACAACAATATATCTCACAGTGATAGTGTGACGGTGATTCCATCATTCTACTTATACATCAGGGCGGTTGGATGGGGCAAGGATAGGTGGTTGTAGCCAAAGAACATAGGGGGTTATAGTCTCCTTCTGGTTGTAGCCAGAGAATTGGGGAGTTGGAGCTTTTCTCAGGTTGTAGCCTGAGAAACTAGGGGGTTGGAGCCTCCTTCTAGTTGTAGTTGGAAAACAAAGGAAGTTGGTGCTTCCAATGAAGGTAACTCTTCAAGACATACAAGATAAATCCTTCTGTGGTTTTCTCCCTCTTTGGGTTTCCACGTAAAACACTGATGTACTGTGTATGTGTATGATTGTTCATTTGTTCATTGCTTATTTACTCTGCAGTTATTGGATGATAATGATACATTGATATAAAAATTTGATTATATGGTTAAAAAGGATTAAATTGCTCTATTACTGATTCAACCCCCCTCTGAGTAATCCAACAACCTCTGCATTGCTAGGTCAAGCATCCCATCAATCTGACCCCTTGCGCACCGCTACCCAATAGAACAATATACCGCTGCTCTCTGTTAGAAAAAAAGGAGATCAAGAGACAGATCCAAGAACTTCTCCACAAGGGGCACATACGTCCCATCTCATCACCTTGTGGGAGCCCAATCATGCTAGTGCAAAAGAAAGACAGGACTGTTAGGACCACATATTGTACCCTTTTTGCCCATACTTTTTGCCATTGTTATACCCTTCATCACCTGTATTTAGACTTATACTATCATTCCACCTGATCATTCCAAGGTACACAACGTCCTTTCTCATTACTACACGTTTA
>SNQJ01S0029590.1:30820-52997 GCA_010110895.2 Picea sitchensis | reverse complement strand
ACCCCGCATAGGGGGTACCCCCCCTCTACACTCCCCCGCATGGAAGAGTGTACATACTTATGGGGTGTAAAGTCTTCATGGTGTATAAACACGACTGAAAGCAAGGAGCTCTGAATCAGCAAGATAATCAGGCTCCACAACCAACAATTTATTCCTAAGGAAGGAGGATTGATCCAAGTGGATATCGGTGGCCACCCACCTTTTCCAACTCCCTCAAAACAATTTTTTGGCAATTTTGGCAATTTACTATTTTTAGCAGTTTTTAACTTCCGAGGCCATTTTGAGGGCATAAATGAATGTTTTTCGGGATCGATCTTTTCAATGATAGCCAAAGGATCTGTATGAACCCCCAAAATAAATCTCCTCGATGATACCTTTCCAATGGATTATCGTGCGCCTAAAACAAATACCGTATGCAAAAGTTATGACCCCAAGAAGTTGATGTATTAACTTACCCAAACAGGGCCCACGTGAATTTTGGCGCTTCATCTCCCAAGGTTAGGTTTTTGGATGTATAGGGTTTTCAACATTCCTGTTTATTGTAAGAAGGACTTCATATCCTCATTGTAATCATGTTCTTGCGAATGAGCGCAACCATCACATCTCTTCTCAGAGATAAGCCACCACCATTTCAGCAAGCTTGTTTTCCGCTGCATTTTACATTTTCAGCTTATTTCCTTATTGAATAGAAAACCTGTTTTACTGTATCTCTGTTATTCTGTGTTAATCATCTTTTAATAATTTTTATTCATTTTGTTCTCCTCATAAAATCCGGATCACTAGTTATGAATGGTACATCCTCCCCTTCTGGTCGTTGGTAGAAAAAAAGAGATTTTTTCTCTTGTTGATACCACTTGTTAATAGTTAAAGAATCCTTGGGATCTAATTGATACTTATCTTTCAAATGGTAGTTGAATATATTGGAGACATCTTTTCTACATAAATTAAGGTCTCTAGCACCCATCATGAAACCAAAGAGCCCATTAAGGATATGTCGTTCAAATATTGTATTAATTGGAATACCAAATCCACATAGTGTCTTTATCATTGATTGGATCTCCTTTTAAAGACCGGGGGTGCTCAAGGACTTTGTATCACCAAATATATCATATTTTCCATGGCATTTCTAGCCATTACAATCCTCATGTAGGTGATAATTGCAACCCCTGGCATATCATTCACTTCCTTCGCTATAAATTTGCAATCCTCTTTTTTGGACAAAAAATTGTTTTCTTAATGGTGGTTGTGGATGTCCTCTAAGATCATTTGGGCCATAACAACATTGGAACCTAAAAAATAGCCAACATTCAAATAAATATCATCACATCATGTAATAGTAATACCAATAATAATTTTTGGAAATTAACAATACATATTGAAAGAACATATAAATTGGATTAAGAGGTCATGATAAACACTGACAATGCATAGTTTAGGGATGTTGGACCCATCATAGAAGATTAACCATCACCAAAGTGCTTCCTATGCGATCTTCATACAAATGTACATGGTGCATCTAGGTTGTTTTTCTCTCCCATAATGAAGTCTTCCAACCTATTGTATGGTATCAGAGCAATGTGATCAATTGTGTCATCTTCATGCTCTATATCACTCCAAACAAGGTCTTGGCTTGAAAATATATGACTGTCTGATAAATTTGAACATGGAGGTTCTTGATATGTGAATGTTTTTTCTTGAGAACCATTATGCCATTGATTGGAATATGTTCCTGTAATTCGAGCAAATGGTAATATTAAATCAAACAAAGTTAAATGAAAACATATCTATTTTAAATAAAAAAATTCGAGCAAGTGGTAAATGTAAATCTAAATTCCCCATATTTCTAAACACAAATTATTAAATAACAACATATTTTTATTACATAACCTCATTAATGGAGATCTCATGTCGACTGCAATTTTGAAGTTTGAAAATCTATGATTGGTCCCTGCGATTTTCATGATGTGAAGTATAGTTTTGGCGAAGAGAGCTTAGTTTCCAAATATGTTTGTGAGGTATTTGAAATATTTTCTTCTCGTTAACATTCTTAATTGGTTATTGGTTATCAATGGATCTCAATGCATCCTTGAGATATGGTATTTTAATAGATAAACCCTTAGAATCATCGATTGTGTAGAATGAACTTGTTTTTTTTTAACTTTCTAATACTGGTATCACATCTCCGTTGATGATTACAACTTCGTGAGACATCCTCCAGAACACAGACTGAGTGAGTCAGCCTGTGAGAAATCTGTTAGCACATGGGCAGACCCATGGTTCAGTTCTAACATCGCACCAACAAGCCCTAACTACTGGCCCTTTCGGCAACACTTGCAAAGTAGACACAGTCTCACCCAGAGTAGCTATAGGGGGTTGCATGACATAGGTGTCTACAACCAAAGGAAATGAAAAGTGGATCTAGGGAAACACTCTCACACAAATCTAGTTATTATTTATCTTTCTTAAGCCTACTACACGAACTATATATCATATCTAACTCAATATTGCATTAAAAATATGTCAGAGAACAGAAGAACACAACATCAATCACACACAACAATAGGATATACATGGTTCACCCTCTCCCTAGGGCTACACCCACAAAACTGTGCTTTATAATATAGTAGATGCAAGCATAAAGTTCTATCTGCACTCTTAGCTTGCAGATCTCTCTCTTTCTCTTCCTCTCTTCACTCTCTAGGCACCTAGCTGCAGGGTTGATCTTCACATTCAGCTGAAGATATTACAACACAGACTTCTCTCACCACATAACACTTCTCTCTCAGAAATAAAAAAAATCACTCATCATACATAATCGATCGTATCCTAGGTCCTCTTGACCTTTATTTATACATTACAATGACTCTTGGACAACCTTAGGCCAAAACCTAGGTGTCAAAACCCTAAATACCAAAACCCTAGGTGTCTAAAACCCTACGTCAACTTGACCCTCGTTTTTAGGGCTTCGCCAGCCTTTCTTTCCTTCTTTTTTACGAGGTGCTCCAAAGCATCCATTGGTGGATTTTTCTTGTTGCTGAGTCATCCACGATCTGTCTTCCTTGCTGAAATGTCTTCCTTGATCTCCCCTTCCAAATAATTTCTTTCTCTTTCTTCGCTCCGTCTTTTTTGCTATTTGGCCACTTTGACCCACTCTCAATCAACTTGTCTTCCATGCAGTTTTCACTTCGTGCTTCTTTCCTTAACCTTCGTAATCTTCCATAAACAAGGGCCAATAGGCCGCCAACACTCACATGTGACTAATCCCGAGGCACTTTAGGTATGAACCTTCTATTTTTTTCCATCTTCGGACTACACGGGGCAGCCCGTGCTTTCGTCTCTGTCCCACCCTTCTTTCTTTGTGCAGACTGTCTTTTTTGTGTTTGGTACCCAATTTCAAGTGCACCTAGTACCTAGACCCATTTTCTCATGCTTCTATTGAGAGCTTCGAGGCAGTTGGTTGTCATAGTACAATTTCAACTGGCTCCCATTCACCAAACCTTCCTTCCATTCTCTATTCATAGGTTTCAACTGCACAACTCCTCCTTCTGTAACGTAAGAAACCTCATATGGCCCTAGCCAATGTGTCCTAAACTTACCTGGATGCTTTAGGAACTTGCTGTCGTATACCAATACCAGATCTCCTTACTTGAAGGCTTTCTTCTTGATGTGCCTATCATGATAGGCCTTTTCTCATTCCTTTTATACCTTCTGATGGAATCCTATGATAAATCGATCTTCTTCTAGTTCTACCAACTTTGTAAGCCTCTCTCGAACAACGCTAGTGTCATCCATATCTGTGAATGCTGCAATTCTGAGACTAAGAACCAAATATTCCATAGGGACAACTGCTTCTAGGCCATACACCAAATTAAAGGGAGTCTACATTGTTAGATTCTTGCAAGTAGTTCTATAGGCCCATAACATTGGTGGTACTCTCAAATCCCAGTCATCCCTGTTCACACTGCAGATATTCGTCAGTTCTGTGTCCAAGATCTTGTTGAAATATTTAACCGTCTTGTTCTCTTATGGATGGTAAGGAGTACTCTTCTGATGGTGGACTTCAAATTCCTGAGTCAAAGCTTCAATAGTCTTATTAATAAAGTGTGTGTCGTGACTGATCATAAGGGTCTTCGGGCATCCAAACCTAGTTATCATATCCTCAAATATAAATCCCGCAGCTTTAGTTGTACTACAATCCTTAATTGCTCTTGCTTCTACCCATCTTGTCAAATACTCGGTCGCAGTGATGATGTATCTAGCTCCTGTGCGTGTGCCTGGTGGGTTTATAGGTCCCACAAAATCAATTGCCCATTTCTCAAATGCCTACAAAGTCAGCTATGGTGCTAAAGGCATCTCTTCTCTTCAAGAAGGCTTCCCAACTCTTTGGCATACATCGTAGGATTTATAGTATTCCTTGGCATCTTTATGTAAAGTAGGCCACCAGAGGCGAGCTCTAAGAACCTTATGTGCTATTGCTTTCCTTGCGTAGTGTCCTCCTGCGATGACTTCATCTGCTTCTTATAAAGTCAATGGTCTTTCTGCCTCCATAACGCATCTCCTCAGGATCTCATCAGGTCCCATATTTTATAGCTGTCCGGCTATAAGTGAAAAATCTGCAGTGCGCACTACCAAATGTTTCCTATGGATGATTGTATATTCACTAGGTGCTGATCCTGTTGATAGGAACTGGCCTATCTTGGTGAAGTGGTTATCAACCCTTCTAATGTCCAATAACTATGCATCTAGTAGTGTATCCTCCAAAATAGTAGGTTCCTCTCCATGCTCAAATCTAGACAAATGATCAGGTCCCTTGTTCATTCTCCCTGGCTTGACCACAATATCAAAATCATATTCCTGGAATAACAATAGCCATATTTGCATATTCTTCCCCCCAAAAATGGCTTGTTGACTAGGTATTTCAACGTAGAGTGATCAGTGAACATCTTAAAATGTCTTCCCAACAAGTAGTGTCAAAAATTCTGTAGCACGCACACCATGGCTAAACATTCTCTCTCAGTGGTAGTGTAGTTTATCTCGGTTGTGGATAGCTTCCTGCTAGCAAAGGCTAACGAATGTTCAATATCTACTGCTCCTGGTTGTTCTAACACTGCTCCTAGTGCAATAAATGAAGCATCGACATGTACATGAAATTCCTTGCTCCAATCTAGGAAAACCAGAATAGGCACAATAACCATTTTCTATTTCAATGTGTTGAAGCTCTGCTGACATTCTTCTATCCATTGAAACTGGATATATTTTTTCAGAAGCTTCTCCATGGGTGCTATAATCTATGCATAGCCCTTAATGAACTTCCTGTAGTATCCAGTATGTCCCAGCGCAGTGCGCAACTATCTGAATGAAGTAGGAGGGGGTAGATCAACAATAATGACAATCTTGGATGGATCTACCAACAACCCCTGCTTACACACAATATGGCCCAAAAACACTCCAAAGGGTGAAAAGAAGAGGCACTTCTTCAGATTCAGGGAAATATGACATTGCATGCACTTATCCAACAATAGTATTAAACATTCAATATGATTTTGTAATATGCTTCCAAACATTTATGTAAAAATTCTTTGAATTCTTCGACCACCACCCTAGAAAAGATGGCTGGTGCATTCTTCAGTCCAAAAGGCATCACTGTATACTGGTAGGATCCCCATTCCGTTGCAAATGTGGTCTTATGGCGATCTTTCTTGGCAATCCTGATCTGGTGATAACCTGAAAATCTATCTGTAAAGGAATATACCTCTTGTCCTCCTACATTATCTAACACTTCGTTTGTAAACGGTGTAGGGAATGGGTCATGCAAACATGCATCATTTAGCTTTCTAAGATCTACACAGATCCCGATCTCTCATGTCTTCTTATCTTGTACCACCATAGGACTAATCCATTCTGACTCTTCCACAGTTTCTATGATTCTTTCTTCCAACATTCGGTCTTGTTCAATCTTAACTTTTTCCTTATATTTGGGATTCAATTTGTAGGGTCTCTGCTTAACTAGCCTTGCATCTAGTTTCAATGGGATCTTCATCTCTCCCATGGGCCCTTTTATTCCCTTCATATCGGTGAAATTGGTTGGGAACAAGTCCTGATATTCATGCAGTAATTTTGTGATCTTATCAATGGTGGCATCATCCCAATAATCTCCAACATTAGTGTTATAACCTTAAATTGCACCAGACATGCATACCTAGCATCAGGGCATCTTAATTTCTATCTTTTTCCAAGCCATGACTGAACAAATCTTCTAAAAAACCATTGTTTTGAAGGTGTATGCGCCCTACACCACTACTACCCACGTACACACACTTGATGCACCACTACAACCCACGTACACTCACAAAAAGCACGAAAAATGAAAATTGCAAAGGAATACAGGTTTTCGGGCCGTTACCTAACCAGTTGACTGCCCATAGCAAGTCACCCCAACCGTTACTATCTATTTTGGCCTATAAAAGAAGGTGTTGGGTTCCAATTCCAAAGGGAAGCACAAGAACATAGAAGTTTTCCCATTTTAGTATTCTCCCTTTGCCCCAATATTTTGCAACCACATTGTGAGTTTGAGCCATAATTCCTTTTTCCTCCATTGCAAGCCTTTGCCATTTCCCTAGAGAGAATTGAAGAGGAGAAGAAGATGTGGAAGCAGTTGGTGCATGGTGAAGAGGAGCCGAGGACCAAGTTCGAGGAGAAGTTGCCAGTCTCATGTTGTAAACGACTTTTGTGATATTAATATAAAGAAATACTTTTCCCGTTCCGTCAAATGATGTCTTAAATCTTAATGATTTGTTTACATTTTATTATGATGTCTAACCCACTAATCCTTATATAGAATGCATGCTTGTAGTTTCTTGTTTGTCTTTTGGTGAATGCAGGTTGGCCATGGGAGTTGATCTGTAGTCAAGAAACAACTAAGCGCAAAGGGATCGACACCGGATGCGAAGTTTAAGGTATGCCTACCAGATCCCTATACTTTGTCTTTTATGTATGATTGTGGTGTAATGACGGGATAGTTGTTAAAAAGTAGGAGACTTTAGATGGTTATCTCTTCTTGCACTTTAGAACCATGGTGTAGTCTGAAGAGGGGCTTTCTCGCTATAGCAGAATTGGCGACTGTACTGGGGAGACCTCTAGGGTTTTATAGGGATATTCTTTGGGGTGATTTGAATCAATTTATCTACTTTTTTTGAGTTTTTGTAAGCTTCTGTGTCTTTAAGGGATTATGGTCTTTCATACTAGTACTCCTTGCCTTTGCTTGACTATTGGTTTTCATTTTTTTGAGAAGTTACAAAGGTGTACGCGACCTGTAGTGGGCCTGCACGTGTGCATACACGTCCTGCCTTTGGACAACCTGGGTACATACGCAGGCTGCTGAAGTGTCAGTAGCGTGCTTGTGTTGAGATTTTTTTTTTTTTTAAAGAAGAGGTAGTCATCCTCTTCCCTGTCAGAAGTCATGCTTCTCAGGGTTTTTCTTGATCTATCCCTTGTCTCTGTTATAGGAGTCTGTAGCCTAGGTCTGACATCAGCATAACTTTATTTTTATCAAAGATTTCTTTTGTTTTATTTATTAGGGTTTTTAGGCAAGTCTGTGGGTCCATTATGATCTGCCTATTTGGTATTGTCAATGACTCCTTGTGATCTGCGATTGGGCATGAAGTTATTTCTTAGTCTTGGCTTGTCGTCATTTTTCCCTTTTTTCTTTAAAAGAAGATAAAATAATTCATTTTTCAAATTTCTTGTTTTGAAGCATAAAACAATAAAAAAAAATTCTTCATTTCTTTGTTTAGTAAAAGTAGTTCAGGTTAGTTATTTTATTTACCAAGGAAAAATAAAGTTTTCTTAATTTCTTTATTTGAATGCTTAGGACATTAAGTAGCTCGTAGTCGAGCGAAAACTTGTTTTAAGTTTTTTCTTTGGAAAGATCTGAGAAAAGTAGTTACGGAAAAGTTTGGTTAAAGAGTTTAAATTGGCAAATCTTTTTTGTTGAAGAAGAAGTAGTTTGTTTTAAGTTTCATCTTATGGTCTTCTCTTCCATCTCTTAAAGAAAATCACTGGTTTCAATTTCGTTCCTTTTGACTTAAGACAACCACTAAAATTAACACTTAATTAAAATTTATTAGACTTTGTGTTTGTAGGGTCCATCAATTTAGTCTAGGCTAGAGCCTTGATTTAGGATTGGAGAGGAAACTCTTCAAGCCTACAAAAAAAAACATAAGAGTCTATGCTAGGGAGTGCTTGAATGTCTAGTAACCATGAAATTTATCCAAGACCCCCCTCTAACACAAGGGATAAACATGAGGTCACATGCGGAAAGGTAGCGGAGATAACCCCTCCATAGCCGGACCAAGCATAGTGGGGAACACATATAGAGGGCTTATCTTGGGATTCTGTTGATCGTATTTTCCACAGAGATTCATGAGTCTCGAATCGGTTCGAGGTCCTCAATCGTCTTTCGGAACACTTTCTTTTGATACCCTTGATAAGTTTCAGGCTTGATACCCTACTCATTGCAATCCACCCGACTGTCGACTATACGCGCCTGGTGACTGTTCGTGCACTGACAAACTAGTTGCCTTTATCTTGGTGACATACACAGGTGACTGCAGGGGTATACCATGGTACCTAGGGTAGACATCGGGCCACGCTTTGTAGAGTATTTCTGGAGGGTGCTTCTGTATTCTAGTTTGACTTGCATTGGTAAGTTGCTCTAGTGTTGGCTGGTGTAACTGTTCTTCCAACTAGCTAGTGATCTGCTTGTCTTATCTCATAGGATCTTTTTCTAGTGCGTGCTAGTTTTTAACGTTAATAGAAATCCCTAGTGTGTCATTGATATTCTCACACCATGGAGAATCAGGAGCTCCACTGGTCACAAAGGCTTCTTGGCCTGTCGCCAGTTAATCTGGAACCACCCCTGCCACCGCTAAGGTGAAGACTAGACCAACAAGGGTCTTTTGAGGCGACCGAGCCACAAGAAACTAAGCTCGACCCATTTCCAAGAGGAGAACATTTGATTATGGAGGAACCAACCATTTTCGACCTTAGAGAAAAAGCTCTTGGTCCATATAACCCTCCGATCACTGATTTATCGACACCCATCGTCGTACAGGTTAAACCTTACGAGCATCAGGTAGTGTCACAAGCATCGATGGAGACAAATGCTGCTACTTCTTCAAGGAATCCTCATATTCCCTCTACGACTATCACTACAGGGGGTTTTCCACCTCCTAACAAACCGTCGTTGGCCCAAACCACCATGGTCTTGACTTCCTTTACCTTGAGCAATGGTCCGATTCCATCTATGGCAGCGATTGATACTCCTTTCACCCAGAGTGCGACAGGTCCTCCATTCTCATATGGGATGCCTGGCTTCAATACAAACTATGTCCTTTCATACTCCACTCTACAGAATTTAGGTCTAGGGGTAGGGTGCTCAAACGCTCCTCTACAAGGATCCATGGGGGGCACTTCATATCCCTATAATGATTTCCCTTATAGAGGGGGTCATATACCCCCTTCGTCCCCTTCACTTGACAATGCTCACCAACACTCCGTTGGGCCGAACGTAAACTATAGTTCATTTGGAGTAGGTAGTCAAGGAATTCCTTCTTATAACATGTTAGTAGGTTTGACACCATTCTCTTTGTTCGAAACGTTTGGTAACAACACATTCTCATTAGCTGTCATCTCGGCCAGGGGCAACCCTGGTTATGGAAAACAAAATCTTGTGCAGGGTACTATTCTTGCACATGGGGAAAACTCCAGAATTCCTTCCTCACAAGGACCTTCAAATCCATGGCAGGGATCGCTTCCCTCATCAGGGACATCGATCGGGGGAAACCCCTTCCATATCCAATGGAACCCTGGGAAAGGCTTAGGACCTATTCCCGTCGGATCGGTAGGGGGGAACCCTTCCCAAAATCCTTGGAATGCGACGCAAGCCCAACCCTCCACATCCTATTATGGGAGTCATTCGATGATGTATCAACAAGTGCAGAATCCATATGCTAGTCATGACCATTATTTTTACTAGAACCTTGGCCAACAACCTAAATTTTCCTAACAACCTGGTGCTAACCAAACTCCAGGCTCCTTTTTCCCTAGTTATAATCAACAACCCAAATTACCGTTTCTAGCAAGTCTGCACTTTCCAGACTTGACAAGGTTATTAAATGACCCCATGTGTCACGATTCACGTTGGCCTCCCATGTCAATCAAGTTGCCTTTGTACATTCCAAAGTTCGAAGCTAATCCTAATGAATATCTAGGCGATCATGTGACTACCTTCCATTTATGGTGCTCGCCCAACTCTTTGAGAGATGACTCCGTTCATTTGCATTTGTTTCAATGCACTCTCATAGGGAGTGTTGAGAAATGGTACATTGATCTCAACCACTCGAGATACTCTTCCTTCGGCGAATTGGCAATGTCTTTGTTAAACCATTTCCAATTACCTATGAGATACGACGCCGGCACTGAATTGATGACCAACTTTGAGAAAACAAAAGTGGACCATATCTTAGATCACATCCGAGAATGGAGATGCTGGAAGAGTTTGATAAAAGTACCAATCCCACCAGAATTCCTGCTTGAGTGGTTCCTTAAGTCTTTGGTACCCCAGTTATCTAATGACGTCGCAACCTTGGGGGTCTTCTAAGAAGAAGAAGCAATCATGAGAGCTCAACAACTAGAGTTGATTTACTCCCAGTCTGGTTTAGTTTACGAAATCTTTCCAGATGCACCGTGGTCGATACTTAACAATACCAGACAGAGGTCTGGACCACATGATGATGGTATGGTTGGTTCAGTACAAATGAATCTCCCTGATCAACTATCAAATCAATTGCAACAATTGTCAATACAATAGACAACAACCAGCCAGACCATTGGTTCAACTGCTCCCCCTACTCAAACATTGGATGTACATAGTGTGCAATCAATAGACTGAAAGGCCACCCAACAGCCTAACAGAAAGAAGAAACAACAAAAGAAGGGTAAGGGGGATAAGAAACCTACCAATAATGCTGGCGGGGGCAACACAAAAAAAAATAAGTCGAAGTATCTGTGTAATCTTTGCATGGAAGATCATTTGACTCACTAGTGCCCTCAACTTACAGAGCCCCAAAATTTATTAGCACAACAACAACCTTCCATGTTAACTAACCCATTTCCACATGGGAAAAATTTAACTCAAGCCTCTTCGAGCACGGAAGGGGGAAGTCAGGTACCCCCTCTGTCTTTGAGTAATCCTTCATCCACGAATTTGTACATGATGAAAGGTAACATTGACATAACAACTAGGAAACATGACTAAAAAATGACAAACACCTCTGAGAAGGGTAAAGAAGCCGAAAATCCATCTCTTCCTCTCCACATTGAGAAGACATTGGCTGAAACAATGACACACATCCCAAAAGGTGCGTTCAAGAAAGCTTCCCACAACCTAAATGCAAGGGCTTCCCAGAATTATTATGTGGTGGAGGATTTGTCTCAAACCCCTTGTGCAATGTCTGCTTTGGAAGTCCTCCATAGCTGCCCTTCTCAGAGAAAGGCTTTGTTAGCTGCCTTAGGATCTGCTGAGACTTGTAATCTGGGAATGATCATGCTTGATACGACCGACTTAAAACCTCATCTCTCTTACCACGTGGCATTTCATATAGTAGCGGCTTACACCACAGAAACTTTTACTCAGAACATTTTCCAGACGGTGTTTGATGAGGGTGCCTCGACATGCGTGATGTCTTTGGCATGTTGGAAGGCCACTAGCCAACTCGTTTTGTCTCCATCACCTAGTCTTCTTACTGCTTTCGACGGTCATTTGTTCCGACCACATGGAATCATCCCCTCTTTTCCTGTGCAATTAAGGAGGAAGGCCATGTGCGTCGAGGTTGAAGTGGTCGATGCGTCTCTCAACTACAATATCTTGTTAGGAAGGAATTGGACCTATACTATGCAACCAATGGTCGCATCAACTTTCTGGGTCTTGTTGTTTCCACATGAAGGTCGAATCATGTCCATTGATCAGTTATCCTTCTCCCATATTGACCCTTCATCGGGGGTATCCATGGTCCTGATGATTGATAACCCTCAGCCCGACATCGTCAACGTAGGGGTTGGTTTGTGCCTGCCTTTGATGGGTACTTTCGATTACCCACCTCTGACTGGAAATTTTGGGTACATATCGATTGTCCTCGATAATCCTAGGGATGAAATAGTTCAAATCTTGTCATTTCAAACGAATTACTTTAACGATCCATGGAACCTTCCTTCCCCATCAACCACAATGGAAGGGACAAGGCACCATGGCATGGCCATGCCTTTGTCTGCGGTAGAAGTTTTGTACTCTAAAGTCCAACAAGCTTTCATCAACCCAAATCTGACTCCTACATAGGAGTTAGATCTGGTTCTCGAGCCTATTTGAGCTCAAGGTTCCCTCACTGATACTGATTCTTTAGACTTAGTATTTCCCTTAGACGAGGTAATTATTGAGGCAATGACAAGTCCAGACAGACCCTGGGATGATCTCCATCACCGATCTTATTTCCTCCCAGAGTTAAGAAGAATTGAAGCAGGAGAATTCACTTTGACTATGACTGGAGATAGGTCTTGTCCTATAAATCCTTTGGCTACGCACATTGTTTATGTTGAAGGAAATATGGCAACCATTGCTAAAATGATCCTTATTGATATCTCCAGAACCCTTGGCATCGTGGAGAATATATTTGTCAGAGCGGACTGATCCCCCAAGGAGATTCGAATCTACACGGATTTATTTAAAGAATTTCGCGATGTGTTTTCATGGTCTTACGAGGAAATGCCAGGCATAGATCCAAGAATCATTGAACATGAAATCACGACATATCCTGATGCCAAGACGGTCTAGAAGAAGCTTCGTCTAGTTAATCCTAAGAAAGCAACAACTATTAAGGCTGAAGTAGAGAAACTACTCAAAGCTGGTTTCATTTACCCCATTCAATTGAGTCAATGGGTGTCAAATCCCATGCCAGTCAACAAAAAACAGGGTACGATTAGTGTATGTATGAACTTTCATGATTTGAACAAGGCCTGTCCAAAGGATAATTTCCCCATGCCATTTATTGACCAGATAGTCGATGAATGTGCAGGTTGTGAGGCATTTTCTTTCAGGGATGTTTTTTCAGGATACAATCAGATACAGATCAAACCTGAAGACCAACACAAAACTTCTTTCATTTGTCCATGGGGTACATTTGCTTATCGGAAGGTGCCTTTTTCTCTAAAAAATGCTGCAGCCACTTTTCAGTGGGCCATGTCTTTTGTTTTCCACGATCTCAAACACATAGTCGAGGCTTATCTTGATGATTTAGCATCATGATATCATAGGAGAGATGATCATCTAACACACCTCTGACTTATCTTTGAGTGATGTCGCTACTACCGGATTCGCTTGAATCCAAAAAAATGCAGTTTTTGCATAACATCGGGCCGTCTTCTAGGTTTCATATTTTTGACAACAGGTATCATGGTCGATCCTATAAAGGTTGAGGTGATAGTTTAGTTGACTCCCCCGTGCACAATCCCTCATATTCAGAGTTTGCAAGGAAACACAATTTTTTTATGGAGTTTCATCGCAAACTATGTCGAGATCACAAAGGGTTTCAAGTGTTTACTGAAGAAGGACATTCCTTTCCATTGAGACGAGGTTTCTCAATGCTCTTTCGAAGCGTTGAAATGAACCCTCACATCTTCTCCTCTGCTTCGACCACCCAATTATAATAAAGATTTCTTATTGTACTTGGCCGCTGCAGAGTCGATCATTGGTATGGTCTTGGTTCAAGAGGATGATTTTATCTCAGAATACATGATTTATTACCTGAGCTGAGGCCTGGTTGGAACAGAACTCAATTATTCCCACGTTGAAAAACTTGCGTTGGAAGCAGTTCATGTTGTCCAGCAGTTCTGTCATTACATCTTGTTTCGCAAGACCACTGTCATTGTCATTGTGAATCTGTTTCAATATGTATTGACATGACGTGTAATCGACAAAAAGATCAGTAGATGGATAGTTATCCTCCAGGAATCCAACTTGGATTTTGTTTCGGCGAAATCCAAAAAGTCGTTGGTCTTTGTGGAACTCATCTCAAAAGTTCTGGTCGAATCAGGTGATGTTATACCTGAGGAATCGCCTATCAAAGGAGACATGTTTTTGATCACATCTTTGGACCCCTGGTATGGATATATACTAGTTTATATCCAGACTTTGAAGTGCCCCACCTCTTCTTTTCATTATGATCATCGCTGTAAATTCCAACAGGCCAAGAACTATCTCATACTCGAGGACACTCTGTATCATCAAGGTGTAGATTGTGTTCTTCACTGGTGTCTCACTCATGAAGAAGCAAAAATTGTGCTTAACGATTGCCACATCGGAGCATGTGGCGGTCATTTTTCTGGGTTGGAAACAACCCAAAAGATTCTATGAGCCGATTACTTTTGGCTGACATTAATCAAATATTATGTTGAATCGGTCAAGAAGTGCCACCTGTGTGAGGTCTTCTCTCGGAAGATGAGGGCACACCCCGCTCCCATGTTTCCCGTCATCAAAGTTGGTCCCTTCACCAAGTGGGGGATTTATTACGCTACATGAAACCCCCGTTCAACAAGGGAGCATCGTTATATCATTGTAGCAGTAGGCTACTTTACAAAGTGGGTCAAGGCTATGCCAACATTTAAAGATTATGTCGAGACGAAAACTCTCTTTTTGTTTAACCAGATAATAGAAAGGTTCAACATCCCGAGAGAGATTGTCACTGACCATTGAAGTCACTTTCAAAATAAAATGATGTCTGAGTTAACGTCAAATCTTGGGTTGAGGCAAGAATATTCATCACCCTACTACCCACAAGCGAATGTTCAGGTGGAAGCTGTGAATAAGTCCCTTATGACTATTCTACAATGAACGATCAATTCAGCCAAGTCAAATTGGCATTTGATATTGTACTCCATGTTATGGGCCTAACGAACGTCTCTTAAGACTACAACTGGTTTCTCACCTTTTCAACTCATTTACGGGCTAGAAGCAATCTTGCCTATGGAGTGCCAGATCCCATCTCTAAAGTTGGTAGTACAATTATTTCCAGACACTTCACTGCTTGAAGAGCATTTATTATATCTCGAGTAGCTCGATGAGAAGCGTCATGATGCAACCTTGGCTAACGAGGCTCACAAACAAGAAATCAAGTGTCAGTATGATCGGTCTGTTCATCCTCATATTTTCTCTGAAGGCGACCTTGTCCTAGTCTATGACCAAGATAAGGATCCCCTGGGGGCAGGCAAGTTCAAACCCATGTGGTCAGACCTTTCATCATGAAGAAGGTTCTAAAGAAGGGCACTTATTGTCTGATGGACTTTAAGGGAAATTATTTGGAGGAGCCTAGAAATGAGCTCTACCTCAAGAAGTATTACTCATAGGTGGGTCGCCTTGGGTGACTTCTTGTACACATGTATAGTTCTTATCCATTTTTTTCTCAGTTTTTGTCTTTTTGGTTTTATGGATGTGTCATTTTTGATGTCATATTTTTCACTATGGCAGATGTCAAGTGAATTATAGGTGTTCATTGGGTTCACGGACGGTGCTAGCCGACACACTCGGAGGTTTGCTTCTGCAGCTTGGGTGATTTTCACACCTCAGGGCCAGTTGCTATCTTCAGGAGGTATCTTTTTAGGTGGTGCCACAAATAATGTCACCGAATACAAAGAAGTCTTAGAGTTGCTTCATTATGCTTTGTCACATGGTATCTCTCACCTCCAGGTCTACTTAGACACTCAGATGGTTGTGTCCCAGTTAAATGGGGTTTACTATGTTTACGATCCTACTCTGCACCAATGGTTCCTTAAGGTACGTCTCTTAGAATGAATCTTTGATTACATTACGTACATCCATGTTCCTAGGAGATTGAATCAAATAACATATACTCTAGCTAATCATGTGTTAGATTGGCATATTGCACACATGTAAGAAAAAGCACACACATGCACATGTAAATACATTTGTAAAATAAATGTAATCCATAAGACGTAAAAATATGTAAATATGCACATATATATAAAAAATATTAGAGTACATGGGTGGGCACAAGCGCCTCAAAAATATGTCCAGTAAGAGTCACGGGGCTTATGCCCTCAAAAATACACAAAAGGTTCCCTTGGCACGTAAGTGGTCTAGCCTAGCTAAGGGTGGGTCCTGTTGGCCCTGCCATAGTGAACTACAATGTTTTCCAAACTCCAAAAGAGCTGGACCTAGGTCTGTGGCACCCCAAATACGTGAGGTTTCATCGACAGTGGGAGATCCTCGATCTCCACCATAGGGACTGTACAAGTGAGCGCGGTGAGGTTCCACTCAACCTGTCTCAATACTCTCTCAGCCTCTCTAGCTGGAGGCCCCCTTGCTGCTACTGCTAGTCCAACGGTTGTTGTTGTTCTTGCCTCTGGTCAAGGACGCCGCCTAGTCCTCGAGAAGTCTACTGGATGTGCTGGTCCCACATCTGTACATAACAAATACATAAGTGTCAGATACTCTGGTATACAAAAAAAAATTGATATATATGAAAAGAAATAAAAATTAAATAACTATGAAAAAAAACTTACCTAGCTCTCCTCGTTCTACTCTGGGCGGTACGGGCATATCAAGATCCCTAGAGAAGTTGATCCCAACATAGGGGTAGTCCTCTATAGCCAGAATCTGCCTAAACCACCAGTCAAAAAATTTATCATCGAAGGCCTCGATGGTCCTCCGTCCCCCCTGTTGCGGAAACAACACCGCCCATCGACATAGCGCTAGAAGAGAGGCCACATGACCTCGTATAGTCTCTCGAGGACTGATATTAGGTACCCTCTCGAAGAAAAAAGGAACATAAAACAGTCCCAAACCCGAAGTTTCAATGTTCCCGTATCCGACACTCTGTTAGCTGNCGAAGGCCTCGATGGTCCTCCGTCCCCCCTGTTGCGGAAACAACACCGCCCATTGACATAGCGCTAGAAGAGAGGCCACATGACCTCGTATAGTCTCTCGAGGACTGATATTAGGTACCCTCTCGAAGAAAAAAGGAACATAAAACAGTCCCAAACCCGAAGTTTCAATGTTCCCGTATCCGACACTCTGTTAGCTGTCTCTTCATGCAATCGAGCATGGTTGTACACCAGTAAGAAATCTGTGCATTTAAGCACTGCACTACACAATGCATGTGCACCTAGGAGGCCTGATGTAAAGCCGTAGATCTAGTGATCTGACCAATGGGTAGAACTATCACATTTAGTGATAGGTTTCCGATCTTGTGTATAAGCACCTAAGAACCTACTTTCTCTGTACCCACCTTGCAATGGAGTCCAATCAACTCCTCAATGTTGTGAGGCCTGGGGGGAAAAGTACACAAGTTGACTGGATCACCTCTCCTTGAGATACTAGTCAAGAAGTAAATGACTTCATTCATTGGAGTCAATGACTACCCCTCGAGCATAAATGCCTCAACGTGAGGATGTCAGTAATCTATCAAAGCATTCAACAACCTGGGTTGTGCCCTCATAAACAAACACTAGAAGAATTTTAACAACCCACATTGTGATAAAAGAACAACAACAACAGGGTCTTCTGAGACCAAAAAGTCAATGTCCTCATGCTCCCTCTCTCTCCAATGAATATACATCCTGCAAAATGACAAAATCATGGGGATTTAACTCTTGCTTTTTTTTTCCCACTTTTTGGAGGGTGTACGTGGGATGTCTTGGTGATAGTCGCATGTGTACATGGGAAAATTATATTCTTCTCATGTGTACACACAGGCTATTATAAGAAAACCCGCGTACACACAGGGATGACCTCTTTAAAGGTCAACGCCCTCCCCCCCCAAAAAAACAAATGCAAAAAAGGAAGAATGAAAGGTAGGAGGGGCTAGTTTGTACTTACTTGGTCCAAGCRGAAGTTTGTTTCATCCACTGAAGCTCCCAGAATCAACTCTTTTGGAAAATGGGTGTTTTTGACTTTTTTGTCAATTCTCAATTTACAATGGTGATAATGAGCTGSCAACTTCTATTTATAGACTTTTTGGCCCCTTTTTGTCATTTTTTGGACCCTTTTGTCATTTTTTTCTAGCTTGAAAATCGTTTAGTATGGTTCTTGAGTTTCTTCGGGGATGTTACGATACATGTTACTTTGGGTATTGGGAAWTTTTTTGAGAGTTGGGTCATTTTTAAAGGTCTTTTGGTAAAAGGTCGTTTTTCCAACTTTGTGCATGTAAGATAGGATTCCACCTCCACCTGTTGCACCTCGTTGTATTTTTCTCTTTTCCATAGGATCAATCCCACCCAATTGCGACACGGAACCCTCACTCCTGCTCTAGAAGTGTCGTAATTTAGTGGTAGATCCTACCTTCACATGGATGCCCTAGGTAGATCTTGGTTGCACTTTGGTGTCCATGCCTTCACTAATGATTATAGGCTCGGGAGTCCTTTTTTAGTTTTTCCTGATTACGAGTTTGAGCCTCACTTGCATGATTCATTATCGCTTTTGACCTCACCCTTGGGACTCCCAAAACAACGGGTCTTGTTTTAAGCCCTTTTCAGACCCTCTAAACATGAAAAGATTTTCTAGCGATCTTGTTTCCCTTCACTCTTGCCAAACTAAAATTTGAAGGCACGTCTGTTCGACAGTAGTTTACCCCTTTTTGGGTCCGGATGGTCAAATGTATGAACAAAGGTATACTCTAGGAGCCTCGGTTCTCTAGAAGAGTATTCTTAGGTATAGATTTAACCCTTTTTCGGGCATGAGGGACTAAATTTATGAAAAATGAACCCGCATGGAGTCCATAGTTAATCTCTTTTCATAATCCCTAAGATTGAAAATATTTCCAAGTGACCTTGTTTCTTCACACTCGTTAAATTGGTCAAGAAGAACATCCCTTATGGAGTCCATTGTTAAGTTTTTTTTTCAGACTCCTTAAATATGAAAAAATTATCGAGTGATCTTGTCTTTGTCACACTCGTTAAAATGGTTTTGAATAGACATTTGTTCAGTGCTAGTTTACCCCTTTTTCGAGCCGACTAGACTACCTTAGAAAAAGGTTCCTTAGTGGAGTCTTATTTTACGCTTTTTTTAGACTCTCTAAAAATGAAAAACCGCCAAGCTTACCTTCTCTGGGCTCATTAAAATTACATCGAAGGATGTTATCATTGTTTCTTATTAATCGCATTTGCATTCCTGCGTCTTTGGCCTAATTCCGGCTCCATGTTGCTCTCAACTGAACCATTTGAAGCATGCCTTATACACAAGCCTTGTAACATTTTTCCTCTGCGTCTTGAAAACTTGACCCATGGAGGATTTTTCCTGAGTGTCCTTTTCCTGCATATGTCCCCTTGCTCTGAGCATCAGTGTGTTCCTTGCGCTTGGAGCTAGTATGTTTGTGGAACTCGTTCCTCCTTTGTAACGTAGAATTATTTTATTCTTTTTCAAGCTTCCAAAAATTATTGAAAAAGACAAAACAAAATCAAATATAGCCCAAAAAGAGGAAGGGAAAAGTATTTTCTTTTTTGTTGACAACATAATGACTTGCCCTTGGACAAAGCACATCCTTCCATTTGTTCGACAATATCTAGGATTCAATATGACCTTAGAAAGATGTTCTCGCTACATAGATCTGTGTCCTCCTCTGTTTGGTTATCCTTCCAAACATTTTGAGAGTTCACATTGCCTCCTACATCGTGAACTTTTGTCAATGCGATGTTGCCTAAGTCTCATCTTTTGTCATGCTTTCGTCCGAGGGAATTTTTACTAAACTGGAGTCAGCCCTTCTGCAGTTTGTCTCTTTTCCTCATGCCTGACCACCTCGAAAGTCCAATCAAGTCCTTGCTCAAAATCAATGAAGTTCTCTACTTGATCACCAAGATCCTCTTGGTTGTTCCCAATGAGCCATTGAAAACCTCTGGGTAGTGAAGTCGTACACTAATATTACACTCCTACCTGAGTTTTGAAGATTTTGAAGTTGTTGCTCGAGCTCTGAAGACCTCATCTCCAAACATAATGCGTCATTGGCTTCTTGAAGAGGGATACTATACATGTATATCTTTTGATTTTGAGATGTAGATCTGCTGTGTACTACTCACAACTACAATTTATATAGTTATATGACATGGATCTATAGTGTATTTGATTGGCAACCATGATTTTATTTTCATCCTGAGCATGGGTATGCCCACCTCGGTGAGACAAAATTGTTATTTTGCAGATGGCACCTCTTCAACTCTAGTCCCCGGTCTCTCTCGCTTCGTACGCTGGTGAATATTTGTAATGTATTTCGGCCATCAAATTCTCTTCTGACCTCACACATTAGGGGGCATTTGTTATAACCCTAAATTGCACTAGACTTGCATACCTGACATCAAGCCATCTTACTTGCTATCTTTTGCCAAGCCATCACTGAACAACTCTTATAAAAAACCATTGTTTTGAAGGTGTACGCGCCCTACACCACTACTGCCCGCGTACACACGCTTGCTGCACCACTACAACCCGCATACACTCACAAAAAGCACAAAAAATGAAAATTGCAAAGGAATACGGGTTTTCGGGTCGTTACCTGAGCAGTTGACCACCTATAGCCAGTCACCCCAACCGTTACTATCTCTTGTGGCCTATAAAAGAAGGTGTTGGGGTCCCATTCCAAAGGTAAGCATGAGAGCATTTAAACTCTAGCCATTTTAGTATTCCTCCTTTGCCCCAATATTTTGCAACCACATTGTGATTTTGAGCCATAATTCCTTTTTCCTCCATTGCAAGCCTTTTCCATTTCCCTAGAGAGAATTGAAGAGGAGAAGAAGACGTGGAAGCATTGGTGCATGGTGAAGAGGAACCCATGACCAAGTTAGAGGAGCAGTTGTTGGTCTCATGTTGTAAACGAATGTTGTGAGATTAATATAAAGAAATGATTTTCCCATCTCGCCAAATTATTTCTTAAATCTTTATGATTTGTTTACATTTTGTTATGATGTCTAACCCACTAATCCTTATATAGAATGTATTCTTGTAGTTTCTTGTTTTTATTTTGGTGAATGCAGGTTGGACTTGGGAGAAGATTTGCAATCGAGAAAAAACTAAGCGCAAAGGGATCGACACCGGACACAGAGTTTAAGGTATGCCTACCAGATCCCTATACTTTGTCTTTTATGTATGATTGTGGGGTAATGATGGGATAGTTGTTAAAAAGTAGGATACTTTAGTCGGTTAGCTTTGCCTGCACTTTAGCACCCTGTTTTAGTCCGTAGAGGGGTTTTCCCGCTATAACAATTAGCAACCTTAGGTTCTTTCTATGTTCCAATATTAACTTTCTTGATTTTGACTGGTTGTCCAATGAAAGGTATTTTGACTCCTGGTCCTTATACATCTCTTTGTCCTTTTGTTTCTGCGATGTTCACATTCCTAGGATCATCATCTTTATCAACATTGATATTGTAACATCCTTGCATTTTCTGAAGAGGTGCAGTCCATTCATCCTATTCTTTCTCCATAGGGAGGCTAGGTGCCTTCTCAAAGAATTTCTGTCTGACAACCTGTAAATCTTGATCCACCGTGGGATGCTGACTTTCAAATAAAAATGTAGCTACAAAGTTCTAAGTCATACCGTACCAATCTTAAGTGGTGAGGTGTAGCTCTACTTTAAGATACCAATTGATAAGCGTTGTGTCTAGAGTATTGATGAACTTATGCACCCATTGTTCTTGATAAATGCTGCTCTAGGCCTCCTCACAACCTCGCAAATGGTCCTTTGGACAACTTTGACCTATGTATATAACTTCACATCCTTCAATGTTGTCTGAAAATCACGTTGTCATCAAAGTGCGACATTGCATCCAGTCTATGATGTTCCTTTTATGTGTCCTCCACCATCTTGTTGGAGTAGCCTTCAAAGCCTCATCCAGTGCCAACAATATCTGTTGTGTTGATTAAGGTTGGTTGTCATTGATGTCAACCCTTGAAGAAAGACCTGTAGCACAAAGGTTTGGGTAATGGAACCAATAGTGTTTGATGTAAATATGACTCATTATTTTTTTGTCATGGTTGATGAAAAGTAAATATGGATGAACTCCAAAGTGGTCCCCTTATGGTTAAAGCCCTCACTGGAAGACACTTTATGGAGTAAGAGAACCA
>SNQJ01S0029590.1:14693-28450 GCA_010110895.2 Picea sitchensis | reverse complement strand
CAGAGCTACAAATCAGATTTGGATGATGAAATTGATGAGGGATTTTGGTTGAGGTACATGTTGAGTACATGGTTGAGACAAGTAGTTGATGAGTTGGCGCACATACATGAGGTGTATAGTTGATGATGTTGGTACATATTGATCAGTCATAGTTGATGATTAGTTGACACATGATTGGTACATACTTGGAACATGGTTGGATGCACTTGTTTATGGTACAGGTTGATTATAGGTTGGTGCATGGTTGATGCACTTGTTTATGGTATAGGTTGATTACAGGTTGAGGTATAGGCTGATGCATGGTTGATGCATGGTTCAGATTTATTGGTACGGGTTTACAGTGGTATATCTCATAGTGATAGTGTTACATTGGTTCCATCATTCTACTTCTACTTCAAGGTGGCAGGACAGGGCAAGGACAGGTGGTTGTAGCCACCCTCTGGTTGTAGCCGAAGAACATTGGGGGTTGTAGCCTCCTTTTGGTTGTAGCCATAGATTTGGGGAGTTGGAGATTCCCTTAGGTTGTAGCCTTAGAAACAAGGGTGTTGGAGACTTCTTCTAGTTACAACTAGAAAACAAAGGAAGTTGGTGCTTCCAATGAATGTAATTCTTCAAGACATATAAGAAAAAGCATTCCTTGGTTTTCTCCCAATTTGGGTTTCCACGTAAAACACTGGTGTATTGTGTATGTGTGTGATTGTTTATTTATTACTTCTCATTATTGGATAATAATTCTACATTGATATAACATTTGAAGAAAAAGGATTATTATTATGTTATTACTGATTCACCCTCCCTCTCAGTAATCCAACATGTTGTAGTTGTACAACTTCTTCAAATTACAGTAATAACATTTCTAAATGATTTAAAACATCAAATGAGGGCAAGTTACTTACTTCTGTGCTAATCCAACGAACTTCCCTAGTCAATCTGACACATCTCCGCGCACAAACTTCATACATTTTGTTCTACTAGTTCTCCAGTGCTTCTTTTGAGTCCAATGAGCATGCACTGTCACTTCACCAGCTTAAATTCCTGTTTGTTGTAGGGTTAATGTAATCCTTCTGTCTTGCTATCAATTTATATATATTTTGTAGCTCATATGCATGGTCATATTCTCTGATAGGTTCTGTGTATATTTGAAATTGATTAGGATCTAGAGGTGCAATGACCCTAATGCCATCACCTTAGAATGTCATTCTTCTTTTCTTTAAGTCAACAATAGTGGAATTGTTGAAATCCCAATCAATTCCTAATAGTGCAGGATAAGTACTACTCTTATCAACTATCTCAATCACCTCAAAGTCCACAAATGTTCTTACCCCGTCGATGTCCACAGGAACATGTTCCAGCCCACCAAAAGGGCTTACTGCTTGCTGATTATCCAACTTAATTCTTGTTGTAGGAAAATCTCCCTGCGGACAGGTAGATTGCCTCAAAGAGCTTGACCCTAACTCTAAGACAGAAAATTCTTAACGTGGACACTGACTTCCTTTCAAATCCATCCAAACTAACACATGAGAAGGGAAGATAACAAAAGTACCTCTTTATCGATGTTTGTCCCTGCACGCTCCTAGTTGCGCTTCAATCCTTTGCTCCTCGCTGGATCCTGTGGACAAAACAAGATACGACCACTTCCTATTCTATTGATATTAGCTTGAAAACATATCTATCTATC
Organism: Picea sitchensis; assembly: GCA_010110895.2. Classification (NCBI taxonomy): domain Eukaryota; kingdom Viridiplantae; phylum Streptophyta; class Pinopsida; order Pinales; family Pinaceae; genus Picea; species Picea sitchensis. The sequence goes on along the minus strand of SNQJ01S0029590.1, from coordinate 26,772 downwards.
AACGACAAGTTCGTGTAACATTAGACACAAACTAGAAAGAAAGAGGCCAAGCGTGTCATATTAATGAGAATAATGACAACAGTACTACACAAACTAGAAAGAAAAATGCCAAGCGTGTCATATTAATGAGAATAATGAATGTTATTCTCATAATCAGATGCTAATGCGACATTGGCTAAGTCCCTCGCTCTAACTCCCTTGGGTCGAAGATCCACAACCTAGATAACAATATCTTCACTGATCACTCTCCTTTGGTTGACTGTGTGTTTCCTACAAGATCATAGGTTTCACGCTAGCAGTTCCTCCTCCTTTCCACCATCATAGAGCCTGTTTATATAGGTTAAGAGGAGCTTAACCTCTTGAGTTATCTTTAGAACAAGTTGGGAACCTTCTCCTTAGATCAGGGATCTCTTGATGAAACCAAGAATTCGAATACAACTGCCTCCTAATCTCGAAAGATCCTCTCCTTATTCTCCTCAATGGGCCAACTACTTCCCCAGATTAGGCAGCGCTCCCTTAGAAGGGGCATCAGAGTGCTGGAGCGCTCCTTGAGAAGACTAGGGGAAGTGGCAGCACCTTCAAGGTGAGTAGCGCTCCTTCAGAAGGGACAGGGGAGAATTATAATGCTCCCTGATGCCTTGTAGGGGAGCGCCAACACTCCTAAGGCTCATATAGGGGAGCACTCCCCCTCAAAACCCTTGTTTCAGAGCTCTGTTCAGGTGTTAAGAGTTCCTTGACTTCAGTTAACCAATTCTTCTACTTCAAGTTAGGTACATGAGATGTTTTAAGTGTCTCCTTAGTGTCATCGACATGGCAGTATGCTCGAACATCGTTTGCGACACTTGTGACCAACTTGCAACACTTGCGAAAGTTGTAAGGAAGATGCGACACTTACGACAATTGAGAGGAAGATGCGACACTTATACATTTGAGTAATTTTGATGTGTAACAATTCTAATAGGGGAATATATCAAATTAGGTTTTTCGATCAGTTCCCAAGTCTACTTCGTCATAACATTGACCTTCGACCCTAAGTCGAGGACCACATAATCTATATCATAATCTCCAATTTGGGAATTAAGGTGTAGTTCCTTATTTGTCCTTATCTTTTTGGATAGTTGATGTACTGCTTTATTGAGTAGAGCATCTACCCTTCCTATCTCATATCATCTAATCAAATTTTGTAGTTCTTGTATGGATTTTTCATCCTTAATCAAATTAATGCATGTACATAAGAATTCCATAAGTTTTCTTACCTCTTTTCTTTCTCTGGGTGAAGTAGACTGATCAAAGTCCAGGGGAATTCCAAATTCTCTCACTTCTGGTTGCGACTTTGATGAAGAAGGCCAATTTCATCTAAACTCTTTTCGTGCCTCTTCAAATGTCTACTTCTCTTTCTTTGGATCAAACTCCTGTGTCTTCTCCACAACTCTTCTAACTCTTGATTCTTCTGTAATCTTCCCCGGAGTCACCCTGTCTTCTCCTGTAGAAGTGGCTCCTCTAGTGATAATGAAGACTCTAGGATCCACTCCATGAGGTTCTGCTGAGATTATTTGTACTTATTGGTTCCCTCCTCGTCTTTCTTGAAATTTGGCTAACAATGTAGGACAATCTTCTATGACATGTTCAAATGAGTTGCAGTAACTGCAAGTGGTACAAGGGTTCTGATAGACCCTTGCCAAGTGACCTGGCTATGCATAGTTATAACAAATGATATGACCTTGACCTCGACCCATGCCTCCTCCTCGTCCTCTTCCTCTGAATCTGCCACGAGGGTTGAAGTTTACTCTTCTCGGGGAGTTAAACTGCGTAGTATTTCGTTCTTGCTATAATTCTCCTTGAATTATATGTGTCTCTTGATCTTTCATGCAAGAGTTCATAAGCCCTACAAAATTTCTCATCATGCCCCACAGATTTATAGAATGTGCAGTAAAGGTTGGTAGGTGTCTAGACATATTTTTGCATGTAATAACATTCTGTAGGGCGATGTCTATTTCTAAATACCTCGCACCAAGGTAGAGTAACCAACTTCAAAGGGATCGGGGCTCCTAAAGCCAAGTACTCATGAAATAGAGGACAATTATCCTTTTCATGACATTTTGATTTGCATCTGATACACGAAATATCTTCTCTTTTATCTTTTCCCTTATCCTTCTTCATATCTTTGACATGCAGTGATAAGCTAGCTAGCCAACTCAAAATTTTACTCATACCTTAGCTGGACTCTCCCATAGGAGTTGATACTAGTTTCATAGTGATCTCCAGTGCCTCAGCTTGTGAAGTGATCTTCTGTTGCATCAGAGGGACTCTAATGTGTGGTAAGAGGGAAGCAATGAACCATTATTTATTATGTTCGTCTAGAATCTGAAAACTCAAATGACCTTTGAGGGTATTAAACCTCTGATAAAACTCCCAAACAGGTTCAACTACTTTCTTATTGATTTATTTCAACTATGTGATGCATTGCGACTTCAACTTGGGTTTCTTGAATTCTGAAATCAATGCAGTCTTGATCTTAGTCAACAGTTTTGGCTAGACAACTCCTTGGACGAACTTCATGTACCAGCTCAATGCGCGTTCTCTTAGGGTAGTACTAAACTGAGCACTCTTAACATCTTCGTCAATGACATTCTTAACACTCCATACAACTTCGCATAAGAACCAATGTTGGTCAGAATCATCAGATCCATCTCCCCTAAAGGTGGGTAACCTCATCTCATCTTCCCTAGATCTTCCTAGGGTTCCTGTTTGAGTATGCACTGAACCACTTGTACTAGTGCTCTGATTTATCTGATAAATTAGGTTACTCTGGTTACTTAATGTTGTTAAAACAACATGAGGCGTAATATTACTTACTTCAACAGTCTGCACAGTTCCTAAAGTTTCTGACTCTTCTCGGTGAGGTTCTTCAACCTTCCCTTCTTCTTCCCTAACAGACTGTGAATGTTCCTTGTTCAATAGCTCTTCTTTTTCTCCACTAGAGAACCCTTATTCCTGTGATGGTGGTTCATGATTATGCTCAAACAAGTTCACCAGAAGAACTTCTCTGAAGGTTCTCCCACTGCATGCGTGTCCGATCTCTGTGTCGTTGTCGCTGTCTGAATTCTTGAACATTAGCCTTTTCAATCTGACCCACTACTATATCTTCATGATGTTCTTCTCATGCAATAGCATCTTGATCTTCAACATCAAGAAGTGTAAAAAATATCCTCTTGGTCCCTTAAATAAATATCTCTCTGCTTGGCTATACAATTCTACTCTATCAATAACAAACTCAGTAATGTACCCTCCAATGGTACTATCAAACCCGTGATCTACTACTCTTGACACAATGTTATCAACTCTCTTGACCTTCTTAATCAGCGCCGATGTCCAAACCATAGGCAATCTGAGTTTGATCTCAAATTGGGTATCTGCTAATGTGGCTAGCCACTTGTATAACTCCTTATGAATTCCTCCAAAGAAAATCTCATGTATATAAGTAAAGATATACCTTCCCAACCAGTCTTCTGTACTAATATTAGGGTTCTTATTCTGAGATTCTGCAAAGTCCTTTTCTTGTTCTTCTATCCATGTATGAATCTTTGTCTTCGATGGAAACCACCTTGACATTCCCTCAAGAATATCCCGGTCCTGGAAACCGAACCATTTGTTGGCACATGGGCAGACCCAAGGTTCAATTCTAACAACTCACCAACAAGCCCTAACTACTGGCCCTTTCGGCAACACCTGCAAAGTAGATGCAGTCTCACCTGAAGTAGCTATAGGGGGTTGCAAAACATAGGTGTATACAACCAAAATAAATGCAAAGTGGATCCAGGGCAACACTCTCACATAGATCTAGGTATTATTTATCTTTCTTAAGCCTATTGCGTGAACTATATCTCAAATCTTACAAAATATTGCATTAACAGTATATCATAGATCAGAAGAACACAACATCAATCACACACAACAAAATGATATACGTAGTACACCCTCTCCCTAGGGATACATCCATAGAACTACGCTTTATAATATAGTAGATGAAAGCATACAGTTGTATCTGTTATCATACTAAGTCTCCTTGGGTCTCTTAGTTTGTTTTTTGTTAAAAAGAATTAAAAAAAAAAAGCCTTAGATTCTTATTTTCTCTTTGAAATAATTTTCTCATCCATTAAATGTTATTTATGATAGGACCCCTTAGGATGACTAAACCTTTGATTCATAGCTCATGTGTTGATCCACAATTCAATTTTTGGTCTTTAAACCTTTATGAGCTCATGGTCTATTATTTATGTCCCCTCTCGTGATTCATCCCTAGGTTGATACCTCCCATCACTAGGCTGATGTGACACACCTCTCTCATCACTCATGACCTCGCATGCATACCTCATCATCCCCACTCGCCTATCCAATCATTTTTTGATTTGGAGAACGCTGCCCACTCAACGCATTTCCGTAGTGCCTGTCACGATTATCATGCACCCACTCCAAGTCATGATTTCCACGACTGATACCTTAACCCTTGTTTTCAGTGCCTGAAGTCGGTTGAAATGATTTCAAAGGATATTGCATTTATGATCCTTGGTAATGGTTTCTAAATTTGAAATTTTCAGCAGTGATGCATGTGTAAGTTTTCTAGTTCAGATCAGATGATTGCATGTCCACTAAATCCGATGCAGTGAGAGATTTCAGGGCCGAAGTTTCCTCAATATCATCCTAAGTTTGCACTGAGGAGCTCAACAGTTGTCGACTTCATATTTATCCTGTGCAACCTCCTTCGCATATTAATTTTCATAGGATATTTGTGCTCGGGTTTCGATTTTCTAAGCTTGCAGGGTAATATGGGAGCCATATTTGCTTTCCTGTAAACATCTTCGCTTGTATCCATAGTCTGATTATTGTGGTTAGTTATAGCCTTTGAAATTCACAAGCCTGAAATAGCCTATCCTTTGTGTATGCGTTGCGCTACGCAAAACCCCTGCTCAAACCTCTCTGATTATCGTTTGCTTCTTTTCATCTTGTACTAAGAGTCATTTCAGAATTACTTCCTCATAGTCTACACTCTGAAAACCTATATAAGCCTGAAGGTCCATTTCTCATAGCCAAGTTCATTTTGTAAGCACTGTTAATTTGAAGGGCCATCCTTGTGCATTTGAGACTTGAATTGAAGTTTTCTGGTCAATAGAACCCCTTACAACCTCTTACAAACCCCCTTTCTGAGTCATGGAGACCCCTCAGTCGAAGAAAGCACATAAAGGTGGCAATATAGTTCGAACATAATCTGTGGACATGCGCCTTTTTGACACAGAACCCATGGAAAGGGAAATGTTTTGAAGAGAAGGATGCCTCTTTTTCTGCCAGAACATGCAGAGAGGCCACTCAGAAGTAGCAAAACAATTTGCACCAAATTTTGATGGCAAGAAAACCAGAGTTGGAGATTTGGAATTTGAGGTGTCTGAGGCCTCCATCTCAGCTGCAACAAAGATTCCCATTTTAGGAGAAAATTGGTTCAAGGCCATGGTATTGAGTTCACCTTTCGTTAAATATATTTTCAAGCTTGAATACCAAGCCAATGATTTTTCTAAGAGTGTGCCAAGGATTCAGTTGATTGACTAGTTTGACAGAATGTTGAAAATCATACAGAAATATTTTAGTTGTGAAGGGAGATTTAACACCTTGTATCATTACCACATAAGGATGTTGTTGCATTTTACTGGTAAGGTTCAAATGAATATTCCATATTACATGCTGAGAAGTATAGGTAAAATGGAAGATAGGGTGCAAGCCAAATCCGAGGATGTGGAATCTAGTCTTTTCCACTCTGAACTTATCAGGATGCTTGTCTCCGAAGAGTTGGGAAAGAAAGAGATCTCACGGGAGAATTTTTTGGTCACTTCTCACTTCAAGATGGACACAACACCTATCGCCCAATCACAGACTGTAGGCTCTTCATCACATACCAGTACTAAAATATGGATCAACAAGAAGAGAAAGGGCAGAGCCCCTGTTTCAGAGATCAATAAGCATGTCAGGGAAGCTAAGGAGGAAGTCTTTCCTTCCCCACACAGAGATTTCTCACTACCACCTCCACCAGAGTTAGAATAAGTTCCATATTCTACCAAGGTGACATAAAAAAAAGGGAAGAATCTTCTCTTTCCCTCTCCTCCTCCAGCAGCTGAAATCAAAGGTAAAAGACCTTTCACTAGGTCATCAATTCCTAAGGGGGATTTCAAAGGACAACCTTTACCAGAAACCCCTATGCATAAGAATAAAGGGAAAGGCATTGAAAAAGATGTAGAAGAGAAACAAGAAACCCCTGTATAGAAAATCAGGGGTAAATGTACCAAAAGACCTTTGGAGAGGGAAGATGAAATCCTTGTGAAGGATTGTAAAAAACCTATGGAAAATAAAGAAAACGCTGCTATGTAAGAGAAGAAGCATAAAGGAAAAGGTTTTGAGAAGACTGATGAAACATGCAGGGAAACTCCTGTACAGATGGAATAAAAGGACGAGAAGAAGCCTGCTGAGACTGCACATGTCCCCAACCCCCTTGGCAGCCAAACCTACAAAAGACTTATTAAGCAGCTTAGGGATGTAAGGAGAGAAATATATCGTCTCAAAGCAAAAGACAAGGTCCACTTGGCTCAGATGAATGAGCTCATGACTAGCTACAACCATACCCTAGACTTGGCAAGGTTCGCAGTGAGAAAGGCTCTGGCTCTTCGTAAACAGTTGAAGAATCTTTACATAAAGAACATGGGTTTCCAGGCTCAGAATAGGAAGCTAAAGGAAAAACTGAATCATTTCCAAGATGAAGTAACCCAAAAGAATTTACAGGTGTTGGTTGAGGCTTCCATTGAAGATGACAAACTAGTAGCTAAGGAGAGCACAACTATACTAAAGAAGCCTACCAGTGATAATAAGAAGAAGTCTACTGAGTTAGTTGAAGACACTCTTTCCACCAGAAAGAGTGTGGGGCTAAGTGTTAAAATGACAAAGTAGCTGGTAGTGGTAAACCCCATTTTTGAGAGTTGTTCCTTCTTGGGAAGGTTAACTGATATGCAAATATTAAGTTTTTCCACCTATACAGGCTTCTAGGTGTTTAACTATATGAAATTTGGAATTTTTTACTAAGTGCTAGCTTCACTCAGTGGTAAAATCACCTAAGTAAATTGATTTGTCATCATGGAAGGAAACAAATAGCTCTACACACGTTCAAGAGTCAAAGGCATTGCATTTTAGAATAGTTACCCAAACCCTTATGCGAACACAACGTGGGGGGCGCTGCATAATATTTTATAGAATGCAGAATTGTCATACAGGCGCTACCCACAAATGCTGCGTAATATCTTACAGAGAGAAGGTTTACACACAGGTGCTACTCAATTTTGCAACAGAGGACAAATGTAGCCATAGATATGTAGCACATGGGCGCTACCCACAAGCGCTACCTTCTCCCTTTGTTCCATTTTAGGGGGCGCTACACATAATTTCTACCCAAGGGAGTAGCCAACAAACACTAGGGATCTAGGAAGACTAAGTCAACAATTTTGGATAAGTTAATAATGGAATAAATGACAGAAGTAGTAGTTGGCATGAAGAGATAAAATACAAGCTCCAATGGGACACATGGAAAAATAGGAGCTGAGCAGCGAAAGAGGATCAAAGAAGTTAGAAGCATGATTGGGTTTAGTCATCAACACTTCCCTATTTTATAGCATAGGCTGTTATCTTAGTTGTTAGAATAAATAAATGTTCTGAGATTTTTAAGGAAAAGAGGCCAGCTCGAACCTCCAGCTATTTCCTCCCTTTCTTGTTATAAATATATAGATGAATTACTTTAATGGGTTCAGATGGTAGAGCCAGACTCCCAAAAAACTGTAATATTTTTGATAAAGTGACTGTGATCTAGTATGTACTGGACTTAAGACTTTTTGACTAATATAAATCAACTCCCATTTTAGACTATTTGATTCTAATGCTAAATGTTCATATTTGAATGGTTCATATGGATGACTGTGGTAATGATATGATGGATGTTTGATCATTTTATTGTCATGGTGTTTATTTAGCTCCTTAGTTTCTAATTTCAAGAAGATATTGTTTTAAGAAAATTTCTTCCTTTGAGGCTTTTGTGGACCTGATGTTTGCAATATCTCTTATATTCCTCTCATTCAAGTATTCTTTCTATTCACATTTACTCCCAAACTACTGGTTGAAATTAATCAATACCTTATTTGTTGTTACATGTTAGCCCTGTTTCTGAGTGAGGATATTATCATTTCGAGTTTTTCCATTCGACCTTTCAAAAATCACTCATACTTTCACATATCATCTGATGGGTACTAGGCTTACCTTCCTTGCAATCAGAAGGTGACTCCTAGTGCTAACATTATCTACACTCTTAGCTTGCATATCTCTCTCTCTTTCTCTTCCTCTTTCCCCTCCCTACGCACCCAGCTACAGGGTTGATCTTCGCACCCAGCTGAAGATATTACAACAAAGAATTCTCTCACCACACAATACTTCTCTCTTGACAATTAAAAAAATCACTCATCATACATAATTGACCCTATCCCAGGTCCTCTTGAACTTTATTTATATATTACAATGACTCTCGAACAACCTTAGGCCGAAACCTAGGTGTCAAAACCATAAATACCAAAACCCTAGGTCAACTTGACCCGCATTTTTAGGACTTTTCCAGCCTGTCTTTCCTTCTTTATTGTGAGGTTCTCCAAAGCATCCATTGGTGGTTTTTTCCGCTTGCTGAGTCATCCATGATCCGTATTCCTTGCTGATCTATCTTCCTTGATATCCCCATCCAACGAATTGCTTTCTCTTACTTCGCTCCATCTTTTCTACTCTTTTGTCCACTTCGACCCACTCTTAGTCAACTTGTCTTCTGTGCAATTTTCACTTCGTGCTTCTTTCCTTAACCTTCGTAACCTTCCACAACCAAGGGCCAACAAGATCCCATGAGTTGGGTGTGCCCATGAGATGGGTGTGTTGTTCTTCTCTGAGACTGAGATGGAATGTTGTGTTCCCCTATGTGGGAAGGGTTCCCATGATATGGGTGTGTTGTTCCTCTCTAAGAATGAGATGGAACGTTGTGTGCCCCTGTGTGGGGAGGATGCCCATGAGATGGGTGTGTCGTTTGATATGAAACAATGTGCATAACCCTGTGAGGGGTGAAGGTTCCATGTGATGGGCATATATTTATCCTCTATGTAGAGAGTTGAGATGATGTGGCACTATAGATGATTCTCCTATTAGACTCAGTGAAATAGAGATCTATTGAGTAGGACGTCCTTGTGGATGAGCACATGTGGACGTGCCACTAGTGGCTGAGAACTAGTGGGTGTGTGTCCATATGATTCTCCTGTGAGACTCAATGAGATAGAGATCTGTTGAATAGGACGTCCATGTGGCTATTGGGTGTGTGAGATCCCTTTCTATATTTTCTAAGAGTAAGATTTACTTGTAACCCTAATTGTGATGTAAAGAGTACAAGTTGGCCCCACCATAAAGTGAAAGATAATTAATATTGTAATTATTAATTATATTATGAGGTATTGAGGTCGGCCCTATTGTGCCAATAGACACCAATTTTGGTCAAACCAGTCTAGTATAAATAAAGGTGATTTCCCCATTGAGGAAACACAACACACATGTGATTTTGGAAATTTCAGCAAGTACATATTCTAGGGCTCAAGTGCGGACCTCTCTTGGGCGCTAGCCTTCTTGGTTTTTGAGAGCACCCTTTTGTGTGCTAGGTCTATGGTGTGGAAAGTATTTCTCTTGAGAATATATAAAAGGATTGTTGGGTTTTATTCCCTTGTTAAGAAGGGTTTCCTAGGATATTTCTTATGTTCTTGTGCATGGTATTTATTTTTGTGATATTGGTTATTGCAACAATTGTTAATGGTGTAGTTTCATTTGTCTATGGTTCAAGTAAATGATAAAATTGAAATAAACTTCATGATTGAGCCTAGACTAGTGAAAATTCAACATGGTATTAGAGCATAGGTCTTGAAGAACCCATTGCACATGCATATACCAGTCATCCTCTCACTTCTGTAGAACCGTACGACCCTCCTAGGGTTTCTAGAAAATCCGCACGACCCTCTCTTTTTGGGTGTTCCAACACTTAATACTTGGACGCTAGGGAAAAAAATTTCATAGGAGTGTACAAAATCCTTCAACGCACCTCCAAAAACCTTCATATTACATTTCTAAGCATTTTGGATTTTTGGCCCTAGGGTTTCTAGGGTTTCACAATTTTTTGTAGAAATTTCAGATTTAGGGTTTCTGCAGCTGATTGAAGGAGATTTTCATCTCACTAGTGTTCTTATAACTTTCAGGTCTTACTGTTGGTAGTCATAAGCCCAACAAAACCTAAGTTTTCTAGCCTAGCCTAGCCATTAGGTTTTCTATCCCAATTGGCAAGGGTTTCTGAAGAATATGAAAATATGAAGAACTGAACCTTGGTGGAAGATAGGCTTGATGGATCAAGAAACTTCAGCTCCTGGAATTCAAGACTTTAGATCACCCTTGAAGAGGAATACCTATTGTGGAAAATACAAAAGGCCTTATCATAGACAACTACCGATGAAGAGAAGGAAGAAAGGAAGGAAGAAGACATCAAGCCAAGAAAGATAATCATCTACTCATTAAGATATCATCTCCTGCCTTGTATTTCCAACCTGAAGACAAGCTTATGAAATGTATGAAGCATTAAAGAATACATTTGAGAGTGAAAACACCCTTAGATATCTTACATTGAAGGGCCAACTTCAAAATATCAAAATGACAAAAGGTGACTCCGTTGTTTCCTTCTTTAAGAAGATGTTAGAGATCAAAGATCAGCTAGGTGCCATTGGAGAAATCATATCTAATAGAGAATTTGTTTTGACCATTCTCAATAATTTTCCAAAACATTGGGAACCATTTATTCAAAGTATCTGTAGGAGAGAAAAACTACCTAATTTTGATCATTTGTGGATAGACTGTACACAAGAAGAAATCAGACTTTGAGCTAGAGGAGTGGAAGACTCCCCTCATGATGACAATCACACTCTTTCACTTCATACAAATAAAGGAGGAAGATTTAAAATAAACTTCAGGAAAACATTCAAATATGAGAATACTTTATCAGCTTCAGGTTATGATAAGAGAAAAAACATGTCAAAGATCCATTGCTTCAGATGTGACAAGTATGGACACTTTGTGAGAAATTGTCCTACCAGAAAGAAAGGAAGACAATATGCTTCCATTGTTGACATTGATCCAGACCCACCTAAAAAAGATGAAGACATGCGAAATGAGGATTACTTACTCTAACCAAATGAAATATTGAGCATGACTGTAGAATAAGGTAAGTTGTTCCTTATTTTATCTAATCATTAACCTGTAGTTGATTTCATTTTGATAGTGAAGGGTATTATCCCTAGTGTGGGAGACCTCATGAATTGGACCATTGTCCTTGGTACGTGAGTCCAACTTTTCTTAATTGATTATTATTCTAGTACAGGAGGCCATTTTGGTTGTTATCCCTATGGGAGGCCATCTTGGTTATTATCCTAGTACAAAGATCATCAAAATACTGTAGAGTTAGTAGAGCACCTGAGAAGACATGAAATATCTCCAGGTTAGAAAACATGAAAAGGAATATATGTATCCTTTAGAATTCATAGGGAGTCACTTGACTCAGAGGGATTCAAAATATTTAAAAGGAAGGAAGATACAATACCTTCTTCCCTTTCAACAGTTCATAGGGAGACAACCATTGATCCAGTTGATCCAGTTTCTCTAGTTGATATTCGCAGAGACATTGCAGTAGGCCATAAAAGGCCTGTTTGGGCTCAACAAAATCTGCAAGAGGTAGAGGGACATGAAACTCCTCATGGAACATTCCAAGAGAGAAAGATACCAACGATACTTCCAAAGCTACTTTTCAACTGAAATTCACATCATTGATTCTAAGCCTTCTTGTCATGGAGAAGTGACAGGTGAGAAGGTATGGAAATATGCCATGACAAAAGAATATCAGTCCATATTGAAGAATGATGTATGGGATATTGTTCCAAGACCA
>SNQJ01S0029590.1:1143-12156 GCA_010110895.2 Picea sitchensis | reverse complement strand
GATTTTGGAAATTTCAGCAAGTACATATTCTAGGGCTGAAGTGCGCACCTCTCTTGGGCACTAGCCTTCTTGGTTTTTGAGAGAACCCTTTTGTGTGCTAGGTATATGGTGTGGGAGGTCTTTCTCTTGAGAATATAGCAAAGGATTGATGGGTTTTATTCCCTTGTTGAGAATGGTTTCCGAGGATAGTTCTTGTGTTCTTTCGCATGGTATTTCTTCTTGTGATCTTGGTTATTGCAAAAATTGTTAATGGTGTAGCTACATTTGCCTATGGTTCAAGTAAATGATAAAATTGAAATAAACTTCATGCTTGAGGCTAGCCTAGTGAAAATTCAACAATCTCATCCATAACACACTATTTACAAGAACGTTATGAATATGCCATTTAAAGAATCCATTCTTATTTTGATCTTGCGCTTAGTACTGATAACAAATTTCAAGAACTACAATTCAATTTTGTGGTTAGATTTCTGATAAATAATGATATTCAAGTTTTATAACTACCATTTAAATTTTGTGATTTGTTCTTTTACTCAAGTTAAACATGTTCTCATTACATTCAAATTATTATGGTAAGAGCATGGATTTTGGGAGATGGTAGTGAGAGCACTTTACCTCTTCCTAGGTGTTGTATCGGGTACATGGTGGAGATCTTCCAGAAATTGAAGTTGTATCAACTGCATGGTGGAGCTATTTGCCCTCTTTTTCAGTCTCCTAGTTTTTGTTATGAATCTCTGTTATTCTTTTCAAATTCCCCTGTTTGTCATGTGTCTCTGTTGCAGATGCCTCTGGTTTCCAATATCTTTCCAACGTCAACGCTAGAAATATTGGTCTATCACCGGATTCAGGGATAGGCCATATCTCTACGTGATGAGGTAGGTGGTGGAATTAAAATTGGCCATTAATATGTCGATGGGAGGGGACAATTGCAGAGAAACAACCTAAGATATTCCACATCAATTGTATCTATGATGGGAAAGACACATACGGGTGAGGATATGGACCGATGATGGATGCTCCATGGATGCTTGATGTTCATGTCCATCCCTGTATGAAAACACATGAAATTCATCAAGCATGAACCAAAGTGTTGGAGAGATGCATTGGGAACCATGCAGGAACCATTGACGTCGGAGGACCTACCAGAGTAAGGACACTCGGGAAGGGAGATTGCTCCCGAGTTATCCTAATCCTCTTATTAATACTAGAATCAAATGATTGGTTCGTTGGGATGGATTTGAATTATATGACATGGCATGGAATGTGCTAATATGAAATGAAATGCTTGTTATCTTTGTATCCCCTCTGAAAATACCTCGCGACTCACGAGTCACCATGACCACTACCAATAATGTGTATGCCTATGCATGTCACTTTCAACACCACATTATCCTAGACATTTGGAGATTACGTTAATTGAGGTTACTAGGTTAGGCTAGGTGGAATTTTAACTCAATATATTCATCATGGCCCATGGGTAGAGGGTGGGATAGTGATTTTATTCTAGCTTGACAAAGTTACAATCATTCCAAAACTCAAAACCTACACACTATCAATTATAATTTACCTTAATAGATTTAATATCGCAACTCTAAAAATTTTCAAGAGTTAAGTTAGGTTTTACTGAACTAGGTTTAATCTCTTACCACCCTCCATATGTGAGGTGGAAAATTCCCATCGAAGGGTATTGATTGATTGGAAATCCGACAAGACTGAAAATTTGACATCCGTGAGTTAATATACACTTTTTGTAATATTTAAATATGAGAAATGGAAAACCAGATGAGCCATACCTGCTCTCTTCAAGTTTCTGACTCCCCTTGCCATGTTAGGTTGTTCAAATTTTTCCAAGTGAGACAGAGAGGTCACTTGTGCCTATAGGAATTTCACTTATTTACAATCTTCCTCCATCATTGTAGTGATATCTAACGACTTGAGGCTTCATATCATTTCCTAAATAAATAAAACTAGTGGTCCTACTATCTCCATCATCCAGACTTCGGGCGAGTGCACCAATGGCTTCTAAAAGGGGTCAAATTGCAAAACAAAAAATAATGCTGCAACAATTGGAAGCTATTTTATCAGTTCACAAATTTTCTAGGAGTGGTCAATATGGTGATGCTCTAAAGGAACTGTCTAAACTCTCTTTTATTCGTTTGGATTCGAGAACCCAAATAGAACCACAAATGAAGACTAAGATTGAAAACTACAAGTATTATATGTGAAGGTTGCTTAGATTCTATGGAAAACTACCGTAGCTTACTTAAGGTCCTAACAAGTATAGGTGCTCTGATACCACTATTATAATACACCAGAATAGAGATCACTATGATATGTAATTTATTTATATTTATTTATTAATATGATATGCATATAAATACATGAGCGATGACTTTTGGATTCATATTCCAAGAGGTCTCTTGGAATTTCAATGACAATTCATATTCACTTGTGACATTTCATATTCATTCTCAATTAAATAATACAAAATATCATAACCTTAACAAATTAGGATTCCAATAGTTTTTCGACCAGTTTTTCGCAATATTCGATTAGAAATTCAAATGAATTGATGGACTTGCATATATAAACTATTGATATTGCACAATCCATGTGGTTTAGGGGTTTTTCATGGCATTGGATCTATCTTTATATTCAAAACTGCAATTTGAGCAATGGAAAATTACAATTTCACCAACAATCACATTGTGAGATTCCAATGACAACTGCTCAAAAAAGTCTAAAAAGTCGAATGTTTAGACTTGTCCCATGGGTATCATTGAAACTAATTGTATATACATTGAATGTAAGGGCCAACTAGTAAAGATTATTAATTTGAACCTTTCCATCCCTAGTTTTCAATCTCTCATAAGCTAGATACACTAATACACTCTCATAAGATAGATACACCGATACACCATTATATTTTCTTTATTCTTGTTCTGATACTCATATTGTTATGATTTTTTGACAAATATACATGATATATCTAGTTTTGTTCATTGTTAAGCTTGAACCTTTTATACAATACTCCATCAATCCACATTGATTCATGGACTACTGTAATATCCCACATTGATTCCAATCTTTCAGTCCAATGTTGAAGTGTCGATTCTATCTACATTGATTCCAATATTTCATTCCAATGTTGAAGTATTGATTCTAGGTATGTCAATTGCTTCACTTCGTGATGTATCTTTTGCATTATGTGCCTATTACCTGCCTTTTACCAATGCTAGTTCTAGTTAGAAAATTAAGTGGGAAAGAAATATAATTTGAATACTTAAAATCAACATTTTAATATCATCAATTCTTGTAACTTATACTAGGCTTCACTACTAATAAGAATTTTTTTTTTCGGTTTTTTTTCATTGTTTTAATAGCTTTGACAAACTAGATATAAATATGTTTGAACATAGAGACCAATCCTAGATATCAAGAGTCAACATATTGTCATTGATTGCTTTAATTGTAATAGATTACATAAAATCTATTTTGGACACAAAATTTCCATCCTCCAGTTTGGCTTCATATTTAACTTCCAACATTTAAACATAAGTTAGTTGATGTGCAATGAAACTAGTACTTTGTCCATCCTATACAATTAGTTGTTTTACATGCAATAAAAGGATTTATATTAGGGAAAAATACTTCATGGGTTTCATATTTTACACTTACCCAAAAATTCATCAACTTCTTTTGGGTGCTCCCATTTCTCCCCTTCCTTGATACTTTTCTCAAAATCGCTTGCAGATATCTTTTACACTAGCCCAAGAAGCAATTAAACATAAAATTTCAAAGTCACATTGGGTGGAAATGTAGGTGGAGGTCCTGATTCCCATGCAACATATCAGGGGAAATGGAGAAAACATCATTTCCCCCTTTTCATCGTTACAATCCCCTGATCCCATTCTTTGATTACTTGACCTATCCACAAAAACATAGACATGGATAGAGTTGACACAAGACTCCAAGAAAAAAACAAAAATCTCATACTTTACATAAAACTAGGGGTCTAGTAACATAGGTAGATTACATCTATCAAAACATTGGCTTTTCAAAGTACAATTCTATACTATCTTCTCAAGAATCTTGGACGTTACATCACTACTTAGATTGCATGTACTACAAAATGTTACAATTATGTGTGTTCTCACATAGGAAACACACAATGAAATAGAAAACTCTCAAGTGTTTACAAAACCTTACAATTATATGTGTGCTCACATTGGAAAAACACAATGCAATAGACAACTCTCAAGCGTTTTCAATAAAATGTTGTCAAAATAAAGTCATAACCATTTGCAAAATACATTTGAATTCAAAATTGTAGATTCGTTGGATCCACTAGACACATCCTCACAAAGAGTTTTTACTTTGTTAAAGCATTGTTAAATCCCGTTGTTGGTTTAAATATCTGAATTTATACCTTTAACATGATTGACCCAGGGTTCAAGTATATTGGGGTTCCAAGAAAGCCTCTAAAACTATCGGCCCTCTTGGTAAACCAGAAGGAAACACAGTACACAAGGTGCAATGCAGAAACTCACCCGAGATAGTCTTAATGGGTGACTGCAATACTCAAATGTTTGCAGCCTAGGATTGATTGGATATTGGTGAAGTATGTGCTCAGAGTTAGAATTAGCTTTATAAAGACAAAATTTTCATTCCTAATTATGCATGTAATGTAATAATCTCATTCATTCATCATGCTAACATCTACTCCATGGATGATTTTAGGGGCTAAATTTCCCTCATGGGCTAATTTTCCATGGTTTTTCCAAAAACGAGATTTGTATTTTAAAAATGATTTTCCCAAATTCTATAGGATAAAATTATTTTACCTTAAAAATTGCCAAAATTTTATAAAAACTATATAAAATCCTTAGAAATTTGAATATTTTTGCAAAACTATTGCCAAACATTTATAGTTGGCATATTAAAGAGTAGTAAGATTCGCCAAGGTTTCTACATTTTAAAATAAATTCGCATCCTTAAAATCATCCCTAATCTACTCATAAACAATAAAAGAAACACAAGCATTCAATCACATAACACATGTTTTACCATGGTTCACCCCCCCATGGGATACATCCCCAAAGATCTGGCTGTCAAGCTCTTCTATTATGGTAGTTCCAAAACTACAACACATCATGCTTTACAACTCATCCTCAGTCGGGCCCAGATCTATTGTGAGGTGGACTAGATCACACTGGGCTCCTCAACCTATGATATAACCCTCAAGATCTACCTTCCCGACTCTCTACAGCTCCACAACTTACAAAGTTGGGTCGTATCACAAAGTATTACAACCTAGTATCAACTACTGCCTTCTATATCTCTCACTCTATTGACCCTCTAAAGTATCCTTAAGAATCTCTATATATATTTTTTTGGCTTAGTAGCCATTACAATGTATTACAAAAACCCTAACCCTAACATCGTTAGGTCTTCGATGCATGCGCACGTGATTCTCTTCCTTCTAATTGTCGTTTTCCTCATTCATGCCTTTCTTCCCAAAATAGCCTTTTCTTCTGCTTTGGACCACTTCTAACAACACCCCAACACTGACATGTGGCTCATCTCGAGCCACCTAACCTTTGTTTTCTTTGTCAATCTCCCTAGTGATCGCTTGGAACTTCTCCATGAGCTATGTTTCTTGTGTTTGGGCTTGCATGATCTTCTCCTTAAGTGCCTCCAATACCTGCATTGCAATCTTGTCACTGACCAATCTTGCACATTTTTCCTGGGTCTGTGCCATATATGTTTTGGCTTCCTCTGCCTGTGAAATGACCTCTTCTACTCGCTCCTAGAGTGGTTCCATTTGAGCCTGACACTCCTTTTTCTATGTCTGTGCAATTATCGGTTCTGCCTATAGTTTATTCATGTCTTGTGCCCCTTTGATGTGCTCCGTGATAGACATTATCTTCTGCCTCTGCTTGAGGTCTTGGATAGATGCACTTATCCTTTCTCCTTCCTGGTCCCACTGCTGGACCTGCTGATCCTCTTCTAGCTTCATCTAGAGTTGCACTGCTTTCTCGAACAAGTCGTCGACCATGTGGACTTGTCATTTGATCTCTTGTATTTGCGTTGTTGCCTCCTATTTCCTTATCTCCCTCACCTCCGATGGAGTGGTAAGTGTGAGCTTCCCCCAAAAATTATGGATCTCCTGTTGGTATTGATCGATTGTCTGCAGAATATGATCAATATTTTATGTCACCGTGAGTTCGGTCATCTGCACATTCTTTGGGATCTTTTCATAGGATACAACCAGTTTCTGCTCCAATCTCTTCATGTGTTCCTTCTCTTCTTTGGTCTCGATCTTATCCTTCTCGAATACCAATTCCAATTCATCTCGATTCTCCTTTACCTGCTGTAATTCTTCTATATCTATGCATGCACGAGACTACACCTCCTGTGTAACGCTCACTTGCAGCTTATATAGTGCCTTGGTTGGTATCTGTGGTAATACCAACTGTAGCTGAGCCAAGTCCTTTAGGGGTGTCTGCCCCATGATTTCATCCATGCACAACTTGTTGGGTGTGACATGAAATGTTGAACTCGACTGTGATATCTTCTAGACTGTGTCCCGCTCACTTTCTCCAGGTTCTCCTTCTATCTATGATGTTGGCGGGCCTATTTCTACATTTTTTTCGGCTGCTTGCACTTCCCTGATCTGCCTGAGGAGTTGTCACATGTATGCCAAATCTTCTTCAATTCTGTCCCTTTGGCACACAACATTCTCAAAATCCTTGAATGTGTGATCCTGGACCACTTGGGCCACCATTTATGCATCATTCTTCGTTATCATGTATTCTGGAGGCATTCTATGCACCTTCGTCTTCTTGCGTGCACCCCCTATCTGGGTGGCTGGCCTCTTAGTATGGCCTAACTCTTGTGGAGTAGGACTTGATGTAGTCCCCTGTGCTGCCTTAGCCTATTTCTGTTGTACTTGGGGTGCCTGTGTATTTTTCTTCTTCCTTGTATGGACTCCTGTCTTGGATGTCCCCCCTTTCTTCTACTATGGTTTGTTCTGACCTATCCTTGGTTTCTTGGGCACTGTTACTTCCTGGGGCTGTGTCTGTGCCTGCCCTATCTCCTCAGCATGTGTATGTTCTTATCTTGCCTTCTCCTCCTCTCTTTCTATGAATATTTCTCGAGTGAGAGATGGAATCCTCCATTTGTCATCCCAATCCTTAATGGCCATCTGTATGTCTCCCTCCGTGATGCAGTAGCACAGTTGTAGCCATTTCTTGTTGGGGTCCTTCCGTGCCTGGATCCACATCGCATGTATAGTGGCTTTGAAATTGGCTATGCCTTGATAGTGTGAAACAAATTCTGGTGTTATCCTCCACGTGTTGGCGAAGGTGTCCTGTAGGTCGCGGACATATCCTTCGAATATAGTTGCATTCATTCTTCTATTCTTAGAATCCGAAGTGGCTCCAATAGATAAGTATCGCGCTCCATGGCAGGGTTTGGGTCTAGTGGCAAAAAATGCGTACTTCGACTTCTTCCATCCCAGAACGGCTATCAGGATGAGTATCCATGAATAATAAAATTATGTCCCTAGATCCTGTGCATCCTTGCAATCATCTAGAAACAGATTCAACAAGTAAGGGGCTCAACTGAGTGTGGTGCCCTCAGCACACTATGAAACAACTGCGATAACCTCGATTGGGACTTCCTCCTTGCAACATTTCATGAGAAACTTGCATGCCCTAATTTTGTGGCAATTCTTGTCACGATGTCACTAATCCATTTGATAATGATTCCATGTGAATCCCTTTCGGTGTTGTATTTATTCTTAATATCCTCGATCAATGCTTTCACCTTTCTTTTGTTCTCGAGGAACTATGTGGGATCCATGCCCCATGATGGAAGCCCTGTGATGTGTGCGATGAGATCTACGTCTATGGAGACGAGTTGTTCCAGCCACAGATCTCCGCCATGTGTGACCGCCATCAACTATTTGATGCAACTGTTTGCATACTGGCCTCTTCCAAAGTGTGGTAGGTCCAACAGACCTAAAATACTAGTTTTGGACAGTCTTGCTACCCACTGGACTGGTTGATGAATTGGTTCCCCAAAGGGATCTATACCCACAGTCTGTAGGTAGACTTGCTTAGCGAACTCTGGTAACTTGTCTGTATCCATTACATCATGGTATGAGTACCTCAATTTCTCTACATAAACTAACAAGTCTGCTGCTATATGTACCCCTTCTGGTATGCATGGAAAAACAATTGCTACGACGGGTTGTCTGCACGGTGGCCTAGGTACCTTTTTCTTTTCCTTTTGCTGTGGTGGATGACTTGAGGTTCCAACCTCCATTGTTCATTCTTTGACATACTTTTTTAGTCAGCTAGTGGCATCTTCCACTAATCCCTCCTATGGTTGTTCCGACATGGTTGTATGTGATTCTTCTAGCACAATCGTTTCTTCCTGGTTTGGAGCCATCCTGTTGACTCTCGTGGCTTCTATAGGGTTTTTTGGTTGCACTTGGATGCCTACGTCCTCATTCTTTCGACCTTGCCCCTATTTCAACATATCAATGTCCATGCTTGCTGATGCTTTCTGCTGGGTTTCTTCTTTGATGCATGTGGGGCTTACAGGTGTCACATCCGGTGATGGTATTTCATCCACATTGATGACTTATGGTGGATTTTAATTTCCCTATGATTGTGATTGTGCTCTGGTCCTAACTCTAGGTTGTCTGGCTCGATTCTCCTTGTTTGGGTGGTGCCATGGTTGTTACCCATGATTTTGGTCAATCTTGATGGTGTACTCAGGCTCCTCATAAGAACTTTCTCCTGACAAAATTGACTTTCATCTCTTCCCAGAAAACTTACTTTTGAAGAGATTTCGCAGGTTGCTAATATCCTAGGGTGTGAGAATGACCCATTCTCGCAGGCTGCCTTAAGCTAGGGTGCGAACTTCTCACACTGTGCTACATAGCTAGGGTGCGAACTTGTTCTAAAGCTTGGAAAAAGATGAAGTCTCGATGGTTCTAGAAGGGAATCTTGTAGAAGAATGGGTTGGCATTCGAATGGTTATCCTTTTACTGGTTTTCTTGATATTGTGGGATCATTCTTATCCAAGTAACCATCTCATTCTCTCCTATATATTGATGGAATTCTCATGGAAAAGGTTAAGCAAGATTCATTGGAGAATTGGTGAAATAATTGTGTGAAGGACTTAGCTTGAACATGAGCTTGGAGACTCTAGCAAGTCTATAAAGAGGATTTGATCTTCTTCATGCAAGGATCGAGCAAGTGTGTGTGTTGGAGCCTTGAGCCACCGAAAGGAAGCTTGCGACATCAAGGAGATCAGGTTGTATCTTCTACTTTTGTCTAATATGATAACAATGGCATGTCCTTTTCCCATAAAGTCATTCTCACTTTATTATGTAATTCCTTGATCATACACATAGGTTGACAGTTGAATATATTTTGCTATCTTCACTTTGGTTGGTTTGTGTTGTCTTGGTCTTGACCTCACGAGAGCACCAGAGCAAAGTGGGAGCAACAGAGACCCTAGGAAGCGATACAAAGGTATGTTACTTGTTCCTCCCTACTAGCTAATTCAATGGTCAAAACTTAGGGAAAGAGTCATGTCCTTTCATGATTTGTTCTAGATCCAGGTGGATCTAGGGAGATCTATTAGTGTCCGCACCTACCGATTAGTCCGATAACAAAATTGGTGACTCCACTGGGGAGATAACCCGTTTTCTTTGTCGTTTTTGGTATTTTTCCTTGGCCATTTGCTCTTTCCTTACCTTTCTCCATTCATATCAATCTATGAGTCTTCAGGATACCTCGATAGACCCTCTGGGTCTAGAGGCCTCTTCAAATTTTGTGTCTTTTTCCAAAAATTTGATTAGTTTCATACATTCTCACACTGCACTCCACTATGGCCTGCGAGAATCTATTGAGTTTTCACCCTGCTTTTAGGTCCACTGCACTCTACTCAAAGATGGCCTATGAGAATGACCCATTCTCGCACTGTGTAATACTCTCAGCCTGCGAATCCTTTTTTTTCAAAATTTTGGCTTTAAGACTTTTGAATGATCCAATGCCCAGATCAATATATGTGCTTAAAAAGAGCTTCTTGGACCATTGATTGATGTTTTCTTTTCTTCAGATGTTGTACACGAATAGTCTTGGGAAATTAAAGGCTTTTCCTGTCCATTTTTCTTGACTTTCATTTCTTGACTTTTCTTGACAAAGATATACTCTCTCTGAGTGTGCTTGTTGGGTTAAGAACCGATGATTGGTTGAAAGTTGAGCTTCTTTGTCTTTATCATTTTCTTATTATTTGAAAGATCACTTTTCTCATGCAATTGAAAAGGCTAGTTTGGTTTGCTTGTTATTTTTGTTTCCATTGAAATATTGGTTTGGGTTTTTGTCTATTGCTTGTTCATTAGTTTTTGGTTTTCTTCACTCTCACCATCATGGTGTAGGTCCTTTTTGAAAAGTGAACAACGTTTTTCTTTCAAAAACATTTTCATCTTCGAAAGTATTGAAAACCAATTGTTGAAATTATTGAAAAAGAAACAATAGAGAATTGTTATTGATGCGTGATTCGTTGCAATTGCATTTTAAAGGAAATTGTGTATTGTAGTTCAAGGTTGATCCGGAAAACTTCTCTCTCCCTCTCGTACAGAGGATTCATTAAACGAAAACTGATATATTTCATTCTTATCCATGCATCATTGGGTCAGAGTCTCACAAAACATTAGTTTCATCTTCGCTTCCTTTGAGTAACAACAACTCTTAATAACACTGCGCAATCGTAAAATTTAACTAGTAACTCTTTTCTAGGGCTCTATTACACCAACATTTAGCTAGGCTAGCGCTTTGGAATAGGAAGAGAGATACACTCTCCAAAGCATAAAACACACAATAGCATCTTGTTTTAAGGAGTGTCAAATTCCATTTACAACCTCTTGTCCTGGGAAGCCCTTCTCACACAAGGGTCAAACACGAGGTCGCATTGATATTGACAGAGTTACTC
>SNQJ01S0029589.1:97494-116427 GCA_010110895.2 Picea sitchensis | reverse complement strand
GGGGGAAGAGAGAGAGGGGGCAGAGAGTGAGGGAGGGATAGGTAGAGTGAGGTTGAAGAAAAAGAGAGGAATATAGAGGGAGGGAGGGCGAGAGAGAGAGGGAATTTATTTGTGATAACAGGAACATGCATGTGTTCCTATTGCTAACAACGCACACGTGCTTTAGGAACGTGCACGCTCATAAGACGTGCATGCGTTATTTGAATTTAAAATTTTTTCGGGCGGGAGTGACAACTCTACCATACGTGTTTGCTGAGTTGGTTGCCTCATATTTAGGTTTGGGATGACAAACCTAGTGGTTCAATCTGCAAATACATAAAAACCTCCATTTTTATGAATTCCTCTCCATATCTTTGTATTTGACGTTATTTTTCTATAGGCTATACAATTCAATTATTGACAAAACTACAAATATAAATAGAGTTGGTTGTGTAGATTCCAAATATACATTTTTTTAATAAATAATGTTTACTATTTTTAATCTATTTTTGTCTCGACATATATCAAAATCCAAGAATACATACCTCTCTTATTTATGCTATAACCTTTTTTTGGCTTAACCATTTCTCCAATGAGTTATATGAGGTACCAGAGGAGACCAATATCTACGATTTAAAAAAATATATATATATTTTTATTATGTTAAGACCCTCTTAGCCTGCACGAACAAAAGACGTTGTAATTTCAGGGCTATGTTGACTTTGATAATTTAAAAAAAAAATACAAAATTAATATTATAAATTTCCAAAAAATACACGGCATAGGAAAAGCGGGTTCTATACAAGTATACAATTTTTTGGAAAAAAATTCCATCATTAAGGTACTCAACACATGGACGAACAAAAACATATATCTTATATTTTGTTGGAAAAATAAGATACCATTGTTAGAAAAAATCAAATTTGACATAGTTATTCACAATTTCTATGAATAAAAGTTGTATATTCAGAAAACTAATTCAATTTCCTATGTTTCATCTTCTTACACCATACTCAAATTCATTGTAAAAGTACCTTGAATAATCCCTCCAAGTTAACAAATTGTTGTTTTTCCAGGTTTGCATTGCCATTAATGCATCATGAGAGACCATCATTAGTTTGCACTCACCCAATAAGAAATTAATTTTTGGTTGGGCTAATCCACCACAAGGTAGTGACATTCCAAAAGTTCCTTATAGCAATGAATGTTTGTCTACAAATGCATTAAGAAGCCCTAAAATCACAAAAGAAATGCATAAAAAAATCTCTAGTAAGGAAAACACAAGATTTTAAAGAGAGTTAAGCCAAGACTTGGGTAGCCAGAGATTGAGGATTATAATTTACAATCTAGGTAAAAAGTAGACAATGAAATTATTGATGTATAAGAAAATAATGAATACCTAACCCAAATTATCATAGAGCATGTTGAATATAGTCATATTAAAATTGCACATAAATTTAACAAGAGATGTGAATCATAAAAAAATGTTGATTAAATGAAATCATAAAAAAACTTTCTGTTAGTAAGGTTTACAAGGCTACTAGAGGCAGAAGATCAACGATTTCAACATTTATGCCTTGTTGATGCCAAAGAACTAGGGAGTTCCCAACACCAACATTTTGACCCTCTTGGTTCATTAAACCAAGAAGAGTCGAGAATGGTCACCATATTTTTTAGCCTAGACATAAGCACATTAGACCAGGTAGAAGTCTAAGCATGAATCTTGTATTGATCATTTTGCAATATTTAATTTTTAATATATTTTGCAAGTTATATTGTTTTGTATTTAAACGAAATTTGAGTAAACAATGTAAATGAAAAACTTAAAAAAATAATTAAAACTAACTAAATCATAAGTTAAAAAAAACCCTAAAGTTAAAAGAATGAAATCTTTATTTCATGATTTTTACATTTATTAAATTTTTATATATATTTTAATTTTTTATAATTCTAAGTAAAAAAAATTTAATAACAAAAAATAAAAAAACAAAGTGAAATATTTAAAAGAAAATGAAAAAAATAAAGATTAGTGTGAATACAAATACAAAACTTAAAAAAAAATTTAAACAACTTAAAACTAAGTAGTTAGTACGTCCAAAAAACCTAAAAGTATTAAATAAAGTGAAATAAATGGATGATTTTTCTTTTAAATGGTGTACTTAACAAAAGTAAAAAACTAAATAAACAATAAAATATCATATGTACGTGAAACTATTATAAAGATATGGATAAACAAAAATTTTAAAAATGTTTTTTATTTTTAAATAAAAAATAAAAACAGTGGAACATGTATATTGAGAGCTAAAGAAGTTTGATCTTTAGTAGATAACTCCATACATTCTCACAAATTTCATTAAGCTTTCAAGCCCTTAAGTAGACTTAGACGAGAGTTCTAGTCTTTAGCTATTTTAGATGGTATTAATCTCATTACAATAAAACAACCAAGAATGAAAGAAAAAGAAGAAAGCTAGCGAGACGTGGAATAGATCAATGGTAGTGATGGCACAAGGTGAAAATTTGCATGTCAAGAACTGATTAGTACAGACTTAAAACACAACAAATTTGATAAGTAAATTATTCACATCATGAGCACCAGCAAAACCTCATCCTCGCTTCATCTCTTCTGCTACTTTGCAAGATATCCCTTTTACCAACAACTTCATCAAATCCGTGCTGAAAAGAATGGAGGGTGAATGATAAAATGAAAGAATAAAACCTCACAAGACTCATTGCATACCTCCTCTAAACAATCTTTTTCTCCTTTCTTTTTTCACTGGTTGATTGGTTTATAGTATTTGTTGGGCAGTTCTGGTAGTTTAGACCGTTTTAGATTAACTGATTGAAGCCCTCATCTGGGACTTTTCCATTACACACACACAAACACACACTAGCCCAACCACTTAACCCGTCGTTGATGAACGTTGAGACAATAATCTAAAAATTGTCATGCATCTCAAGTATTAATTGACTAAGATCATCAAGCTTTCATTTGACGATTAGTCTTGATGATGAATTCTGATTCGGATTCGAAACGTCGATTACAAAACTAACACCAACTGTGGATTATCCGGAAAATACCTTCGAAACCCCTCACCACAGAAATTTGAAAACAACAATATGTTCCATGTATGGAAGGGAAACCTAGAACAATTTCCGTTTAATGGAAAATCTACGGATTAAAATCATTAGATGACCTGTTGATCTTGACTTTCTTAAAAGATGCAGAGACAATAATCTAAAAATTGTCCTGCATCTCAAGTATTAATTGACTAAGATCAGTAAGCTTTCATTTGACGATTAGTCCTGATGACGAATCCCGATTCGGATTCGAAACGTCGATGACAAAAATGATAACAATTGTGGATTATCCGGAAAATACCTTCGAAACCCCTCACTACATAAATTTGAAAACAACAATATCTTCCCTGTACGGAAGGGAAACCTGGAACAATTTTCGTTTAATGGAAAATCTACGAATTAAAATCAGTAGACGAGCTGCTGATCTAGACTTTCTTAAAAGATGCAAAGACAATAATCTAAAAATTGTCATGCATCTCAAGTATTAATTGACTAAGATCAACAAGCTTTCATTTGACGATTAGTCTTGATGATGAATCCCGATTCGGATTCGAAATGTCAATGACAAAAATGACACCAACTGTGGATTATCCGGAAAATATCTTCGAAACCCCTCACCACAAAAATTTGAAAACAACAATATCTTCCTTGTATGGAAAGGAAACCTGGAACAATTTCCATTTAATGGAAAATCTACGGATTAAAATCATTAGACGAGATGTTGATCTCGACTTTCTTAAAAGATGCAAAGAAAATAATCTAAAAATTGTCCTACATCTCAAGTATTAATTGACTAAGATCAACAAGCTTTCATTTGACGATTAGTCTTGATGATGAATCTCGATTCAGATTCGAAACGTCGATGAAAAAAATGACACCAACTGTGAATTATCCGGAAAATACCTTCGAAACCCCTCACCACAGAAATTTGAAAACAACAATATCTTCCCTGTACGGAAGGGAAACCTGGAACAATTTTCGTTTAATGGAAAATCTACGGATTAAAATAATTAGACGAGTTGTTGATCTCGACTTTCTTAAAATATGCAGAGACAATAATCTAAAAATTGTCTTGCATCTCAAGTATTAATTGACTAAGACCAACAAGCTTTCATTTGACGATTAGTCATGATGATGAATCCCGATTCAGATTCGAAACGTCGATGACAAAAATGACACCAACTATGGATTATCTGTAAAATACCTTCGAAACCCCTCACCACAGAAATTTGAAAACAACAATATCTTTCCTGTACGGAAGGGAAACCTGGAACAATTTTCGTTTAATGGAAAATCCACGGATTAAAATCATTAGACGAGCTGTTGATCTCGACTTTCTTAAAAGACGCAGAGACAATAATCTAAAAATTGTCCTGCATCTCAAGTATTAATTGACTAATATCAACAAGCCTTCATTTGACGATTAGTCCTGATGATGAATCTCAATTCGGATTCGAAACGTCGATGACCAAAACGACACCAACTGTGGATTATCCAGAAAATAACTTTGAAACCCCTCACCACATAAATTTGAAAACAACAATATCTTCCCTACGGAAGAGAAACCTGGAACAATTTTCGTTTAATGGAAAATCTACGGATTAAAATCATTAGACGAGTTGTTGATCTCGACTTTTTAAAAAGATACAGAGACAATAATCTAAAAATTGTCCTGCATCTCAAGTATTAATTGACTAAGATCAACAAGCTTTCATTTGACGATTAGTCTTGATGATGAATCCCGATTCGGATTTGAAACGTCGATGACAAAAATGACACCAATTGTGGATTATCCGAAAAATACCTTCGAAACCCCTCACCATAGAAATTTGAAAACAACAACTTTATATATTATAAGCGTAAACTATGGCTACATGATCATTCTTACTACTACTTTCAAATGTAGCCAACACGTCTACTTTGCAACTATGGTGCTCAGTAACCAAAGTGTCATTGAGTTTTACAAAACCAAAATATAATACATGTAACTTCAAATCTTCACTCAGCGATGTATTTGTAAGGGTAGTGATCATGTGTGAATAAATCAGAATTTCTGCTAGAAATTGTTAGATCCGCAGATTTAAGTGATTATTTCTATATAATCTGAATGTCCAAATGATTTTTTATTATACTGAATCTATTTCTACATTTAGAAATAAATTTTAAAAACAAAAAAATAGAAATTTCATGTAAATTTATGTGACCTAATTTAAAAAAACAAAAAAAAAAACAAAACATTTTTAGAAAACGTCCTTCCTTCATATATTCCAGAAACTTTAAATATAGCAAGCTCCTCTACTTTGCAACTCTCGTGCTAATTAACCAAAGTGCCAGTGACTTTCACGAAACCAAAATATGATACATGTAACTTCAAATCTTCACTCTGCAATGTATTCGTGAGGGTAGCGATCATGTGCCGATAAGCCAGACTTCGAGTTGAACCTGAGAGATAAATCGTCTAACCATTTGTCTACGTGGGCAACACCGTTTTTTTTCTTTATATATATATCCAGTAAAACAGCAGTTCACTTCAAATCTGTAACCTACGACTTCCATAAAGATGAGAATATAAATAGGTTGCTCTGCAATCTTACCCGAGTCAAGCAAAATTTCCTCTTTGTAACCGCTCTCAGAGGAATAATGCAACTAAACCAGGTTATCCTTCCACTGTCATGAGGGGTTGGAAAGGAACAACACTTATATTGTCGAATCGTTTTCGCCAAGCGGGTGCTGCTAGGGCTCACTCTCCATCTGCAAATAAGCTCACTTATGTATTCCAATTATAGCCCGGTGAATCGTCTGCCCAACAAATAGTTATCATGAGAATAATAGATGCCGGAGCGTGTTTCATTGCTTGCCAAATTGTATGTTTGCCATCATCCATTAAGAACCGGATATATAATGGTGACATGGCAAAAAAATGTAAATGTACAAAAGAGTGCAACGACACGAAGAAGAAATGATAATTCCGCTATCAGATGCATCGCTCCAAAGCTGTAAAAGAATCATCTCGACCTGAGGCTTTGACAGTGGTTTGGTGTTGGTCTTGACACAATTATTTAGCATAGCAGAACTCATTCGGACAAAGGTTGTCAGCAATTATATCACAAATAATTACATACACTCGATCGACTCGGCCCTACAATGCATGAGCTCGCCTTCATATCTCGAAGATCAATGAAGAAGTAAACCACACGGTGTTTGAGAATCTTTCATTCTTTCACTCCAGAATATGTTTCTGACGTGCAAACTAGATCATGCTCTGATACATGCTGGGTTTGATCATCATAAAAAAAAAATGAAACATTTTTTACATCTTAGAAATCTGGATACTTTCCTTTTTTTTTTTTTTTTTTTTTTTTTTTTTTTTTTTTTTAAATGTGAAACATTTTTACATCTTAGAAATCTGGATACTTTCCTTCTTCTGTTATTTTTTTTCAGAAAGTCTGTTGCCTAATATTAAGTTGATGTGCTATTTAGTGTCTAAATTCAAGATTGAGCTTATATATTTCACTCTTAAATAATAATAAAAAATTAAATAAATGAAAATTTTATATATCTCGTCTAACTTTTTGTTAAATAATACAAAGTTTGTACCTCAACAGATTTAATACAAAGTTTGTACCTCAACAAATTTGATCCCTATAGACACTTCATAGAATTGAAGTAAAGATAAATCTATATTAAATTTAGTCCACATGTCACTGACTTATTTATATGTTGCTTTATCTTCTCCCTGGCCCAAACCTAATGACGCATATGCTTTTGCAATAGGATCACCTCGCACATCTTGAATCTCACAATATTTGTAAGCAATCACTCTCTTTAAGTATGTTGTGAGTACGTTTTCTTTTTAAAACGCTAAACAAAATATTTCAGTTATCCATGTAGTATTGTGAGCAATATGTGGAACAATGTCTAAGTATTTGTGTGGGTGCCTGGGCCACTCTCCTTCTGGTCTCCAAACTAAATTTAGATACACTTTTATTGTTCGAAGATTCCCGCATCATCATAGATTAGCTTAAAAATAAAAGCAAACTACAGGTCACCACCCTCTTCGGCTGGAAGGAAAGGATCAAGCAAATTCAATCATCATTCATCAAGCTAAACTTCAAATATACTTATCGAGGAAACAATAAAGAAGCCGATTGTTGCACTCAAGAAGAAAGCTAAAATCATTACCTACAATCTGTGGGTGGACGGGCATGAGGACCCCGCACATGTTCTAAAATTATTTTAAAACATCCAACAACTATATGATGAGTCTCTAAGTCCATCCTCCTAGCAGAACACAACTCAAAATTATTATTAGTACTGACCTTTTCCACAACACATTTCTGCTCTTCACTACAATTACTATTTTGGCAGACATAACTACTTTTTTTTTTATGTAATGACCATCATAGATTGTACTTATAATTTTCCTCTAGATTTTGTTTATCTTATTGTGTAACCTCTCGAGCAAAAAAACAAAATTATACTTCTAATATAATTTATGAAATTTTTCGTGGAAAAAAAAAGTATTTGTATGTAAAAAGTAATAAGTAATATGTTGGGTTCGATATGTTATGTTTTTAAGTGGCCTTTTTTTTTAAAGAATTTGTAAGATAAAAGCTATGTAGGTAAGATATATATATATAACAAAGGTGATAAAAGCGTTCAAAATATATGTTAAGAATGCAAAATAGTATGTGAGAAGTGAACAAAAGAGTTGTATTTATGATAGAGAGTTATATTTGTGATAGTTCAAGAGCCACAATGTTTTTGTCAGGTACTATATTAACCTTGTCGAAAGCTTGTAATATGAACTTGTTACCTGTGTAACTTCAAAAATGACCAATGACCATAGTTGTTAGTCATTAGCAAATACTCATCATAATTTATAAAATATCCTCAAATGGCGAAATATATGAAGATATCTTCTTGAAATGTGTAGTAGTAGTTCAACAATCGTGTGTGAAAACCTTGAGCAAGCGATGTGGATTGAGAGGGAAGCTTGGCAATGCTTTGTCAGCCAACATCTGCCAACCAATAGATGCATGTCGCTTACAACAACATGCACGCGTGAGAAACTCTGGTATTATGGAACAATTTTATTGAAATGTACGGGGACGAAAAATCAGAATGACTAAAGGTAGTCATCGTCTATTATACAATAGGGGAAGAAAAATGTAAATTTAAATGGCATATGGTATGAGACTTTGTGGAATAATGCCTAGAAAATGAAGTAATGAGAAGGTTTGGTCCTATGTATAAAAGACAACAACAAGAAAACTCTTAAAACCTTTGACAAAATGAATAGAAAGCTAAATGACATGTCATGGATGTGTGTTAAGGGAAAAACCCAAATGTAACATTGAGCATCCATAACGTGTATGCAAGAGATATCTCAAGATGGCGGGGATGGAGAAAGGGAAAGAAAAAAAGATTTGGGAACGACTGATGACTATTTTAAGTAAGTACTTCTGCTTAGTGCACCTGGTAGACAAAGCAAAGAACTCCGACACACAAAAATAATACATCTTGGTTCACCTGTAAGTTTGTTGTCCACCAAAAGAATTGTTCAATCAGTTAATCATAATATATAGATAACCATTTTTATAATAACTAACCATTGCTCCATCAAGTCCGACTATCAAATCAAAAGCGAAAAAGGAAAATAAAAGAGCGTAAAACCGAAGTGAACAAAAAGTGAGAAAATAAACTAAATAAATGCAAAGCAAACCAAAAACCTAATCTAGTCTCATCCGATAAGTCAAAAGCCTAATCTAGAAGCTTTTGATATGGCATGGGGCTTAAACCAAAATCATAACTATTTTTTTTAAAGAAATGTTGTATAACTTAATGTCATAATTAAAACATTGAAAAGTGAATTATGAGACATATCTTGGGAAAAGTGAGACATGTAAAAATTAATATGTTGGGTATGATATGGCATGACCTTAGTTGGAATTTTTTAAAGAATTTGTAAGGTAAAAGCTATGTAGGTAAGGTGATATATATGACAACAAAGGCGATAAAAGGGTTCAAAATATTGGAGCCAATGAACTAATTACGAATGCAAAAAAGTATGTGAGAAGTGAACAAGAGAGCCATATTTGTGATAGTTCAAGAGCCACAACGATTTTTCCAAGTACCATATCAACCTTGTCGAAAGATTTTAATGGACATATGTTAATCTGATATGAACCTGTTACCTGTGCAACTTCAAAACTGACCAACGACCATCATTGTTAGCCATTAACAAATACTCATAATAACTTATAAAATATCCTTAAATGGCGAAATATATGAAGACATCTTCTTTGAAATGTCTAGTAGTGGTTCAACGATTGTGCACGAAAACCTTGTGCAAACGATGTGGGTTGAGAGGGAAGCTTGGCAATGCTTTGTCAACCAAGTATTGTTGATGACCAAAATGGTCATCAACACACCCATGAATAGAAAGGTAGGAAATAATAAGCTGCATGGTTTAATGGAGGGATAAACATGACCTATTTGTCCACAATTGCTAGAGCTCCAAAAACAAGCGAACCTTGTTATGCCAAAAGTATGGTGGTTCCAATTGGTACCTCCTCCATTAACACTATTGGTGCTTTATCTCTCTATCCCACCATAAATTATGAGCACTAGTTATAAATGAGGTATGGTGGTTTTGTGGAAAAAAATCTCCATTAACACCACCATTGAACTTTGATTTGTCTCCCGAAGAGGCTTTCCCCAATAATCCAATAAGGATGTTGATTGCAACCTATGGAAAAAAATAAATAGCAATAAGTGCATGTAATCTCTTACCTTCAATATGGGGTTAACAAATTGTGAGAGAGAGTTGTCCAACCTCCATTGATAAATGTGTTTCAAGGTAAAGGTGACATGATAAGGGAAACAATAATGTTAATTAACATCATCATCATCATCATCATCATCGTAGGTAGTACTAAGCTTCTTACTTATCGACAAATGACAATGAAGTGATTACCTATTAGAAAGGGTTAACACAACAAGGAAGACTTGATAGGTTATGCAACCATTCCATGGAAAATAGTATGGTGGTTTATACAAATCCCAAGATACAATGTTTTTTTTTCATATTTTTTCTTCATTTGTTAACCATAGAAATACTATAATCAAATCTTTTGATCCAATAAGAACCCAACAAAATTTAATAAAATATTTCATTTAAACTTGACCTATCCTTACAAATATCTAATGTCTTGATATAAGATAATATAAAAAAATGAAAAAGGAATCTTTGCCCTATGCAAGGACTAATTAAGAGAATATTAATGAGAAACAAATTCAACATTGAGATATGACATTGTATTAATAAACCTTGTAATTATTAAGTTTGCAATTATCGTGAATATCATATAGATAACAATCACAAGTCAAAAAAAGCATGATATCAATAGATTTATAATTATCATAGACATTACATGGATAACAACCACTTAAATTAATCATATAAATAAAAACACAAGCCAAAAAAACTCCCAAAAATGAAATTAAAAAAGTGAACAATATTAATAATAAAGTAAAGGATAGTAAAAATGTTGCACCCCATTAAAAATGACTTATACATTAAGAAAGTTTATTACTAAAATTAAATAGATAATAATCAAAAGTAAAAAATGAACTATGGAATATGAAAAAAACAATTTAGTTTAAAAAAAAACCAACCTCCAAATTCACAAAGCTTCCAACACACAAAGCCTTATAAACCATCTCCAATTTTCAATTATTATGTGTAAGATTACAAATTAAAAAAATAAAATAAAATATTAATATAAAATTAAAAAAATAAAATAAAATATTAATATAACATTAAAAAAATAAAATAAAATATTAATATAACATTAAAAAAATAAAAATAAAATATTAATATAAAATAAACCATTATAATAACAAAATTTTAAAATTATTATAAACATTGCGTAACTAAAATGACCATAAACCCGATCACAAAACATAACCACCAATAATATTAAATAATAATAATAAAAAAAAGATGTTCTCATATTTAATTCACATTCCAAAGTGAGCTTTAAAAGATAAAATTCTATTCCCACCTTGAAAAAACACTATTTATAACCAAAAAATGCATACACTCTGATTTAGCGGCGAAGGCAAGACAACTCTTTCCAAATTACCCAGGACCAGGTAGAGCCTGGATCCTTTGTGAGATGTGATGGAAGATGATTAAGCTCTCCGGAATTGGTTTCCCTCCAACATGACACTTATTCGTTTTATATACAAACGAAATCTTGCTGCCCATCCACAAAACTTTCTTGCGTCCAGCAGTAGATAATCACAATTTGAGCACTCTACTCTATCTAAAATTTCCAATTTTTATCTCTATTTCGGGA
Source organism: Picea sitchensis (assembly GCA_010110895.2). NCBI lineage: Eukaryota > Viridiplantae > Streptophyta > Pinopsida > Pinales > Pinaceae > Picea > Picea sitchensis. The sequence continues at coordinate 105,004 of SNQJ01S0029589.1, read as the reverse complement.
GCTGATCGTTCGCACGCCTTCGTTACCATGTATCCGCATCAGAACACGGGGTTACCGCCGGGCAGAATGTATTACACTTACCTACCACCACAACAGCGCAATCACAACATATTCGAGGTATTCTTTTTTAAATTCCCTCAAAAAATTCAGAAAATTCCAACAATCCCAGCTTCGGCTCTATTACTAACCCTCTGCAAACTTCACAGAATCCTCATAGGATGAATATATCTTCAGGCAGCTCATATTACAATGAATCGTCGGTGAACAATGCCGCCTCGGTTATTGTACAAGAATATTCCAACAATCCCAGCTTCGGCTCCATTATTAACCCTCTGCAAACTTCACAGAATCCTCATAGGATGAATATATCTTCAGGCTGCTCATATTACAATGAATCGTCGGTGACCGCTGCCGCCTCGGTTATTGTACAAGAATCATCCAAGCGGCAGAAGACGTGGTCATGTTCTATGGAGCAAGAAAGCCTGAAGATCCAGACCAAAGAACCGTCTTCGCAGAAGCGCAGGGTAAGATCCAGTGAAGGAGGTTATCGGAAATGGTCTCATACAAAGTCGCATTCTCCCTCGGGTTTTCCAGGTACGAATGCTCATACTCCTTCACTCTGTGCTAGTAAGCTTTTGAGGTCTCATTGTAACCTATAAAGATGCCCCTCAAACTAGAAGGTTCCAACTTGGTCCTTTTCTCATCAGGAATATGAATGTAGACAAGACAACTGAAAATATGAAGATGTGATACTTGAGGCTTCTCACTTGTGAATGCCTTTTGTGGTGTCTTGTCCTTCAAAACTCTGTGAGGACACCTGATCAGAATACAGACAGCTGTAAGACATGCTTTTGCCCAGAGACACGTGTAGATCCAGATCATAAATCATGGATTTGATTGTTTCTATGATAGGTTTGTTCTTCCTCTCTACAACACCATTCTGCTGAGGATTGTAGGGAATTGTTAGTTCTTTCTTGATTCTTGCTTCCCTGCAAAAGGTTTCAAACTTCTTGGAGGTATACTCCCCTCCATTGTCAGAGCTTAAAACCTTAATCTTTTTACCTGTTTGATTTATCCTTAAACTCTTGAAACTTCCCGAAGGCCATCCTTAGTCTTCATGAAGTAAATCCAAGACTTCCTAGAAGAATCATCAATAAAAGAAACATAATAATTGTTACATGATAAGGAAGCTGAAGACATGAGTCCACATACATTTGAGTGGATTAGGTTAAGAATCTCCCTTGACCTATTCTCGTTGCTCAGAAAAGTAGCCTTCACATGCTTGCCAAGTGCACAACCCTTGCGCACTCTTTTCTTCTCAACCTTGAATTCTGACAATCCGTACACCATGTTCTTCGAGATTGGCAACATTCCATAGTGCAAGTGACCTACTCTCTTGTGCCAAAGTTCACACAAGTTGTGACTGTCATGCACTAGAGCTCTCACAAGATCCCCCTGCAATCTGTATAGACCACTCTCATGAATACCTCTGGCCAACACTCGACCAGGATTTGAGTATCTCTTTTAGATGAGGACTTGCTGATCGTCAAACTCAACCATATATCCTAGATCTGTCATCATTGAAACTGAAAGGAGATTTTTAGTTAAGCCAGGTACATACAAAACACTAGTAATCTCAAGGATATCACTTGATGGCATCTGGGATGAGATGGATCCCACTCTTGCAATTGGATACATGGCATCATCACCAAGTTCCACTTGCATGCTTTCCTTCTTCTCCTGAAGTTTGCTGAATGCCCTCTTGTTCGAGGTCATATGTTTGGAGGCTCCACTGCCCACATACCCGCTGACACCACACATGGTGTTAGATGATAGGCAGGAGACCATAGAGAAGTGTATCTCAAACTTGGATGAAATCTGATCCACTCTAGCTGATGCTTCTGCACTCCCTGCTTGTCCTTCCCCTTCCCCTTCCCCTTCTTCTCATAACATTGAGAAGCAAAGTGTCCAAACTTCTGAAACTTGTAGTGCTTGATGTGGCTCAAGTCCTGCTTTCCCTGGTTAGAGGAACCTGCATCCACTTTCTTTCCTTTTTGACCCTTCTTGGGTCCTCCTTTCTTGTTACCCTTCTTCATCTTGCTGATGAGGGCAAGATTCTGTTCCTCCTCCTCAATACTTGCAACAGTTTCCAAATGAAGTGATTCCATAGCCTTTCAAAAGTGTGAAGCTTTTTCTGGGCACCAACCCCATGACAAAAGGTTGCCAAGAAGAAGAGAACCATTTAATGTGATGGGTACTAGCTCTTCACTCTTGACCTCCTTTCCAACCGCTGCAAGCTGATCACGGAGTTCAGTGATCTTCATCAAGTAGAAAGCTACGGTATAATGTCCTGCTCATCCGTGCTCTAAGCATATTCACAAACAATGTCTTTCGATTGATGTTCTCACTCTAATAGAGAGTGACTAGAGCATCAAATATGTCCTTTGCCATGGTCTTCTCGGCGATGTGAGGGATCAAATGATCCTTCACAGAGTCAAGGACAACTTGCTTGACCTTGGCCATTTTCTTTTTATGATCTTCCAACAACATGGGATCAGTAGGTTCTACAACTAGTTTCTCAACAAAGTCCCAAAAATCTTGCTCCAATATCTTTCCCTGATACTTCCATGGGACGAAGTTAGAGGGACTTTCCAATATGTCTTCATATCTAAGACTGAATGTAGTCATATTGCTGCACTGGAATATTCTGCTAAACAAATCAGATCATCTACCTACCAAAAAACAACAACCTGATCACAGGTCCACCGTACTTTTCTCAAGCACGGATTACGGGCATATCACCCCTAAAACCTCTCGACAACTCCCTCTCGTAGGTTGTAGCTCTACTATTCATCCAAGGATTTCCTAGAAGGTTTTAGCGAATGGCTTTGATACCATGAAGAAAATTTTTAACTAATGGTAAACAGATTCTGCACTGTGATACAATTCCTACAGGAAACTAAAAAACCAGCAAAACTAAGAACCTATCAAAAGAACTTTGTAATAAATGCTAGAATCTATAAACACATGCTGCAGAAAACAATGAATAGAGTTCAATAGATGACTGTCAAAATCTATCACCACTTTTATTAATTCTGAACATGAAAAATCTGCTACAAGAAAATACTCCTAAGTTGTTAGTTGCTAGACTCAAGACTCAATGAATAACTTGTACCTCTGCCCTCCTTATAGATCTAAAAATGACGTACCAGGGTTTACAAAATTAGGTTTGCATGTGACTCAAACTCAAAAATAGAATTTGCTTTCTTGTATGTCAAACTTAGAAATAAAATTTACTAAAAATAAAACCAAATTGAATTTTATTTTATTTTGACTCCTGGTCTATCTTTAACTAATGGCAAATGGCTTTAAGATTAGTTGGTGGTGGCATATGCTTTATCTAAGGCTAGCTGGCAGGCGCATGCATGCATGCATATACCCTCTTCCTCTATAACTCGAGTGATATGCCTCTTTGTTGAGAATTGTGATGCGCCCTCACTAGCTTCTACAGGACACAATACAGTGCTGCTTAACAGGTGCCTAGATCTGCTACTGGAGAAGATTGTCTGAGGTACTTTTACTAACAACCTAAAGCAAAAAACCATGGTTGTAAAACCATACGAAGCCTCAAAACTGCTCTAGATACATCCTAGATGCTAAAGTGCCACATGGGGTACAAAATCCTAAGGCAACAAAAGTTCAAAAATCAAGGCATTAAAAACCTGTGCATCATAACTAAAACATTAACATTGAAAAAGATATCCAAAGATAAGATTACGTTGTAGCAGGTATCGGAGTTAAAGTTGGGTGGATCTTCCTTATCATTATGGTGCTGGGTTCCCTATCCCACATTATGTTTCTTTCTCGGTTGCATTAACTTCCCAACCACCATTCTCCTGTTGCTTCTCACACTTAGAAATCACCTATGGAATTACAGGGAACTTATCATTTAGAGGTTGAGCCAGGGCATTGTTAGGCGAACTATTGTGGTGTTAATGATGCTCCTATAGGTTTTGGCCAACATGAAGATGATGCAGCCCACCATTGCGCTAAGATTGTTGAGATCTAGTAGAAGGTGTTGGAGAATCAACAATGTGGAAATTTCGAGAATCGTTGCTTAATGGAAATTCAGTTATTTCACCTCAACCTTGAGGTTCCTTTGATCTATTTCTTGTGAACTTTCAGCTTTAGTGTTGAATTTGAAATATAAATTACAATAGCATATATTTATCTTATGTTCAACCGAATACACAAGGCAGCCCAAGAAAATAAACACCGAACAATTGTACTTCAAGGGAACTATGTTTCCAGCCGTTGGGGTACAATCCCCAACATATAATAGATATGAAAATTACTTAGTTACAGTAGATTTATTATAGCCATAAATCTGCCCACTTAGCTTCTATATGTTTGTCAAGTTCCTCAACAAAATCAGATAGCAGATTATGATAAATTAGCATACCAAACAACCCTAAAACTACTCATTCATCATGGAAATATTAGACGAAAATCAAATTGACAAGTTGATGCAGACGAAATGTCCTTCAACAGACAGGGGTACTCCCCGATACGAGGTCCCAATTAGACTTCGCACCGTTTGGAATAGGAAACCCATCCGGATTCTGGCCCGACTGCCATTACTGGTAAGAGGGTGAGTGAATGGTTTATGGAAATGAGGAAACGCAGATGCAAACTATGCTAATGCTGAAAAATAAAACTATTCTATCCTATCCTAGCTAGGATCAGTAAAACTAACAAATGAACATATAATAATGTCAGCAATCCCTGTGCAAAACCTTTATCCAGATAACTGTTAAAGGACAAAGACTGTTAACATAAGCATAAATAAATGTATGATAGGAAAAGTCTTTTCTTAAACTCATTCATGTATATCTATTCATCATCTCAGAACAACGATAAAAGAGAAAAAAAACAAATACTGTAAAGTACATCCATTCATATAAGAAAAGTCTGTTTATGAAAAGAAAATCTTACAACACTTCATAATAGCCATACATTTACTGGAAATAGTTCACATCAGAATTGCTACAAGGAAACATGCATTTCTCGCTATCAAAATGGCCTTGAGGGGTTCCCACTATTATTTTCAGAAAAATAGTTCTCTCAAAAATTACAGAGTTGAAGAGCCCCTTCAAAATGGGTCCTCTTTGGTTTATATAGCTCAGTTGGGTAGCCTCTCGCGACTTCTTGAATTCCCAAGAAGCAGTTACAAAATTTTCATCTTCTACATTCCGTTTTTTTCTAAAAAAGGAAAAACATGACATACAAATTCAAATTTATTTTATTCTTCTCCTTTGTCTTTATTTGTGATGTATGCAACCCATTCCTCGTGATATCCAAAAATGGAAATAATCCCGTGATACAACAGGGATTGTAGGGCGACCTTGTGAGTTGCTGAATTTTGGGAGAGGGTTTTAATGTCCCTCTTCAGATTAGCCATGAAGGCTTGGATCATATTCCGAGTTCTGGCTGGCCTTATGAGATGATCATTCATCAAATCGCTGGTTACTCTGAGTGGGGTTCCAATAGCTATTTCCTTGGCTCGTATATTCTCTTCTAATTATGCGTGAATTTGCTCATCTGGTTTTGGCTATGGCCCAGGTCACCAATCTGAGGTAGATGACCTTTAATGGTCAGGATGATGGCTGCCTTATGGAGCTTATGACATATCTGGAGTGAAATTTTCAGCTCCTTTTCAAGCTTTTCCCTCACTTGTTGACAATTATCTAGTGCAATGTAGTTCAACTTACCCTCCCAATCAGTCATCTATGGTAGATCTTCTGGGGTGTTTGGATTGTCTGTTGCCCATTGTTTTATTTCATCTAGACCTGCTCTAATTCCAATGAATTCCCTTTTTTTGGCTTGAACTCTATCTAGCTGTGCCGTGATCTGTGCGGCTTTCTACTGGAAAATTTGTATTCCGACATACATATCTGTAGCCAGATTGTGAAACTCTGTCCTCACTGCTTCAACACATATCTTGAATTCTTAGACATTGCTCCGTTCACCTCTGTAGTGTCGCATTTCTTCTTCCAAGGACTTTATCTTCTCCTTGTACTCTTCGATTTCAAGCATCATGTTCCTCAGGTTCTATTTGGATGCATGTGTGAAGGCCAAGCCAATTGAAGCAATCGACAAGGGATCATCTTTAATGTTTTCTACCACCACTGTCTTTGTCGTTGCCGATATTTTCTGTTGTATAATCTTTCCTGACTCCTTGTCAAACCTAAAGGAGTTCAGTTTGGCTACCTTTTGGGCGTTTGATGGACTATATGCGCCTAGTCCCAACTCTGCTAGTGGGAAATGTCCTTCAATCAGGGGTGCGTTTGAGGATGATCCAAGGATATCCATGTCCATGGGGTTGGAGCCCTGTTCTTCCTCTTGTCTTTTCTTCTCCTCTTCCTCTTTTGCTGCTGCCTCTGCTTTTGCCCATCTTTTCTTAGATTTTGCTGCTACTGCTGATGTTGCTTCTCTTTCCCTTCTTACTTGTTCAACTTCTTCCTCTTCCTCTTCCTTCTTCTGTTTTGTTGATATTATGGTAGCTGCGGGAGGTATTAACTTCCATGTGTAACCCTGACAAGAATAGAATATTCCGGGAAGCAAGAAAAAAACCCTAAAGCATTGGACATAACCTTAGAAGACAAGTCGGCTAAAGGAAATATTTAATATTGAGTGTTTAGCCTCCAGAATGAGAAGTCGGCCCAGACAACTAAGGAGAAACAGTATAAATACAGGACGCCAGATCTCATTTGGTACACACAGCTCGCAATTGAAGAAATGTAAGAGTGCACACTGCAGAAACTGAGTAAGTGCGCAAGTCTGGAGAGTAGCTGCAGCTGCAGCTACTGCAACCTGTATTCTCGGTTTAGGCTTGGACTTTCTATTGGTTATGGTTTGGACTTTCTGCCTTGTGTGCTAGCTCTGGAGAGAGGTACACTACATTGATTGGCTATTGGGCCTAGGGTTTGCTTCCGGAATCATTCTCTGTCAAGGTTAAGGTCCTCGGTGGTGGCTTCGACCTATGGTTGGGTGACAATATTGCTATATTGTCTATGGTTAAACGAGCACATCCATTATTTCTAACAGGTTATGGGCCCACACTATCTTCGGACAGTCTAACCGCTGGAAGATGGATTGGGAGGATTTGCTCAGTTACAGTTGCAGTTGCAGTCAGTTTTTGCTGTAGCAATGAAACCCTAACCCTCTTGTTGAGGCACCTTAAGTGAAGAGATTGACCTAATTTATGGATAGCCTAGTGCGTCCTAACCCAATGCACCTTCTGGTACTCTCAGCAAGCCAAGACGCCAAGTTTGAGTTTTTTTGGTCAAAATCAAAGGTTGACCAAGTCAAAGTCAAAGGTTGACAGAGTCAAAACAATCATGACTTACTCTATGAAGTCAGAAAAACAAGTTAGTAGGGGCTTCTAACTTCAGATCATAGAAGACAAGGATTGACCTAATTCTTGCCAAGAATAAAGTGTTGGATATCG
>SNQJ01S0029589.1:46173-80922 GCA_010110895.2 Picea sitchensis | reverse complement strand
TAAACATTGTGGCTTTGTCATCTAGCAATTGGCATTGATGTGTAGATTATTTTCATTGGCTAAATTTGCAAAACGTCCACTTCCTTGCCTTTCAAAACTAACCTAGAACTAGGGCTGACGTCACCCTTAGCAGGTTTGACGCAACAACAATATTTGTGAGCATATTAATGCGTTGTGCTAGATCAAAGATAAATTTTGTACATTGAATGCAAGTATCATTTTGTATTTATTGAAGGAGTAATATTATAAACCTTTTGTCTTTATTTGCAATCATTGACTTCGTCAATAATTACATGTCATTATTGCTCATATATATTGAAGACAGTCTTTAGCAATTTGAAGTACTAACCACTGCTTGCACGTTTTAGTTTTATTTGCCTTGTCTCGCAAACAAGTGCCTTTTTAGTGGAATACCTTCTCTTTGACTATCTCTCTTGGCAGTAATCTGTGAAGGGAAAACCTACTTTGACCTCTTGAACCTTAAACCCTTGGTCTTTTCTCTTTCAGCACCCCAGATTACTAGGGACGTCTCCCTTGGGATTAGCCACCCTGAATAGAAAGAGCTCCCCATCGAGGTGACAGTGGGTGGGGAAGCTCCTGTTACGCCAGTTTGGTCCCTTTCTCCCAGCTACTTGACCTTGACTACAAACTGAGCGATAACAGGGCTTGATCATCAGAACGCCTTTCACCACTTTGGAGGATTATTGTGGGAGTGAAAAACTCAAGGGTAATTAAAAAGGTTGGTTAGGCCAAATTAATTACTTGAGGAAAAAAAAACACTCGATGAATGGACTTTCCTAATGATAAAGTCTTAGGCAACTAACCTACAAGTATGATCCATGCAGACCCATTACATTATAGTCCCATGTAGGGGAGCGAAAATCCCAATTACAAAAACACGTGCTGCGGCCAAAAATGCCTTGTAGATCCAGTGAGTCTTCAACTTTGTAATACCATCAGGTGCATATCTTCATGGTACATGGAGTTGCCCCTAGTTGAAATAGGTGGTCAACAAACCCCATGAGGGATGTCCAACCATCTTTGTATTGGGAGATAATGTTTTCTAGAATTCAATCAATACAACATTTTTTTCTTGATATGTTTTGGATATGTACTTGATACAATTGGTACGAATCCAAGTCACAGGGTTTGCCAAACTTGAACCTTGAGGTTTGAAATTCGACAAACCTCAATTTGTTTTTCAAATTCATCTAGGTTCTTTGAACGTTAAAGACGAACCTAATGGTGAACCTAAACGAAGCCGAACCGTGAGATGAATTTGAACTCCAAGGCGAATTTAAACACAATTTTTTTTTGGGGTTCAACATGAAATTCGATTTAGGGTTGGGAATTTCGAAAACGTGGTCAAAGGAAAAAACAGAGCTTAATTTTTGAGCTCGGAGTTTGCTTGCCACATCAGAACCCTTGCTGTTGTTGAAACCTTGCCTCTCAGTGTGCATTGTGAAGTTTGAACCGTTGTTGTCACCCTCTCACCCATGTATCGTGTTTGCAGTTGCACTGACCAATGATCAATCCACGACTAGTCCGCGTGGTAAAACCTTTTGCTCGGGCCTTTGCCTAAACCCTCGCTGCTTAGGCCTCCGCCTAAACCCTCTGTCCCTTGCTACTCGACCCTCCAGGGTTTGCCTAAACCCTTGCTACTCGGGCCTTCGCCGCCGGGTTTGGAGTCCGAAGTGAAACCCTGCTAATATATATATATATATATATATATATTGAAAAATGTAAATAGCCGAACCTCATCGGAGAATTCAAACCCAAATCGAATCTAATCCTTGCACACCCAAACTCGAACCCAAACTGTGTGACATATGTATGATTCTTGATCTGTATCACAAAAAATTAAAAAAGTATAATGTAATAGGGGTGATGTTGCTCATGTTATAGTCTTTTGTTATGGTAGTTGATGTAGACCCCCGTAGCAACAGTTGCATGATTCCATGTCGACTTGCTGCTATGGGGGACATTGATCCCTGTATCAGTGAATTGCTGCTACGTGGGTCCTTTGCGACCTTCGACAGAAGAAACTTTAGCTTTTTAGCTTTTTAAATGGAAAATTTGAAGTTATATTTTTTAAAGTTTGAGTTGTTGAGTTTTATATTTCAGAAAATTCGATATTTATTATTTAACTATTTTACTGTGTTTAATATTTAGTATGCAACTATATCTAACATATTCATTTTAAATTTTTTAACCCCATTTAACCACAAATGGGAAACCCTCAGAGACTTCACCGCCATTGACAGGTGGTAACTAGGGTAAACTGTTGGTGTATACTAAAGTACACTTGACCTGGAAAGGACATCGAGTATTAACATATCACATATAGCCAGTCGGGGATTTGACCCCGAGACCTCTTATTTCAATCCACAACACTCAACCACTCGAGCTAACACACCAGGCTATATAACATATTCAATTATATTTAATAGTTACTTGAATAAGAGCATATTTAAAATATATTTAAATAAGAACACAATCATATTTGTATTTTTTAATAAATGCCATATTCTTTATCATATCATAGTTTTTCTTAAAATTTGCTGTATCCATATCTGCACCTGTATTGGTATTTAACTTAGATTACTACTTAATTTTTGCAGAAAATATTTATTTTGTAACCACTCCTATTTTACTATTGACAAGGTATATTACAAATTCCTTGGTGATTATTTACTTGTTGAGAATATAAACATTGTTGGAACTTTTTATTGCCGTTTTTTGATTCCTAATTTGTGTGGAAATCTCCTCCTATGTAAATCCCCAAATGAATCTACATTTTCGTGAATCCAAAGGTTATACAAGATGAGTGTTACTGCAAATCTGGGAAAATCCATTAATGTTGGACCATAACTTAAAGTTTGTCTGATCAAACTACTGGCAGAAATGTGCCAAGGCATTAGGTTTAGGATAGGGCTTTTCTGCATGGGAAAGCTGAATAACATAAACTACTTCTCCATTTTGTTTTTAATCATTTAGGTGGTATGTTGCAGTAATAGTTTAAAAACTATTTGTTGTTTCTTTCACTTTGTTGCTTTAGATGCTGTAGAGTGTTATTTGAACTATTCTATGGTTTTTCATGTCACCAACACAAACTCACCTGAGTTATAACATTTATTTTGCAGATAAGTTTGTTCTGGTATCATATAACATATTGGGAGATGCCAATGCTTCAAATCACGGTGACCTTTATTGTCATATTTCTCCTGACATAATGGATTGGAGCAGTCGCAAAAGGCTCATATGTCAAGAGCTTGATATGTGGAAACCGGATTTAATGTGTTTCCAGGCAAGTGTTATGGAATTTGACTTTAGTATTTTCCTTTAGGAAAGTCTTTGAAATTGGTGATATTAGTTGGCAATGAATTATGACATATGCAGCTTTCAATTATTGTGAAAATTTTCAATATTATGGCCAAGTATACATTGATGGTTGAGAAGTAACAATGATTAATTCATGGGATACTTTGCAGGAGGTTGACCACTTTGATGAGCTGGACCAGGAATTCGGGAAAATTGGTTATTCTGGCATTTTCAAGGTAATTATGTAATGGTCAGGGGGTTGTTGAGTGGACATATTTGTTTGGCTTATAACGAGTTTGAATCGGGTCATCAAATTCTCAGGTGGACAAAAAAGAGTCAAGTGGTCAATGGGACTGGTGACTATAAAATGACTTGTGATTACACTATGATTTCAGATGGATATTTAAACATGCTTGTAAACACCTCCCAACAGAAGAGAAAAAGAGAGAGAATGTAAAAATTGGATCCATATCCGACACTTGGAATAAGAATAAGTTGACTCTGCTATGCATTGATTTTACCCCAAAAAAAGGTCTTCATGTCAGTAAGCTTATGTAGAGTAAACCTTACAGAAAACACATAGCATGCTTACCCTAAATATATATATTCTATACTTGGATCTATATCAGACACTTGTAATAAGAATAAACACTTTAGGAAACTAGAAATTAATTGATATCTGCTTATCTATGGTTGATATTATCTGTGTGTGACGGAAATTATTGAAGTGTCACTTTGGTCTCCAAAGTAGACCATGAAGTTATCCCAATAGTCAGTGTTGCACTTCTTTTTTCCCATTGTGCCTAATTTTGTGCCAAAAGTGAAAGTGCTGGTCCTGCTCTCTTAAATGTGGGGGATTATGATCAATCCTCACTGTTAGTGGAAAGGGCTCATACTCTTTAGTAATTTGTTGAACTCAACGTTTCCCATGTTGATTTCCATGCACAATTTCAGACTTCCCATTTTTGTCCAGCGCATCAACTATTAGTAGTTTGTTACCTAGGCTCATTGCTTTTCTCTGCGAAATTTGTGACATGCCACAGAAGTTGTTATGTTGGATATACAGTATATACTTTTCTCATAAGTTCAGATCACAAAGTTGTCTACATATGGAGCTTTTGTTAGCTTTACATGTGTAGCTCGGATAGTATTCCAGCTACAGCACTATTCATCTTCCAGCAGAGTTCCACGCAGCAGTACTGCACAGCAGTACACACACCTTCACTAGAGCTGTACAACATTGATGAGGGTGCACTAGTAGTTATGGAGGAGAGAGAGATAGGAGGCGAATGCATGCTCCATCTTCATCCATTTCCAGTTTTAGAATCTTTTCTATATTCAGCAGTTCAGTTCTAAATCCATTTTTGTTTTATTTAGTTTTGCATGCACAAGTTAGAGGGCACAGCTCCGTAAGTTAGTAGGGGTGCTGATGTATGTGGATTTCCAGTTGAGTTAAAGGGGTAGATCTCTTGGAGGCCGCACTTTATTTTTGGCTCGGTTATCCATGCAAGCAAGGTGCACTAGGGTTAGAGTTCATACTGCCAGTTAAGGTGCTGTTGTGTACGAATCTAGATTCATTGTACCTATTTTCTTTATAGTTTATAAAGGAGAAGCAGGGCACATCATTTTGTGGTTCAAGAGTTTGAATTTTGAGCTGTAGCCTTTAGCTTTCTTCTCTCAGATTTAATAGAAAAATCAGTGATGCTGTTTTGACTCTTGAGTGTTCAGATTTGCATGTTTTCTGTTTTAATTATTTGCAGTATGTGTTTGTAGGCTAAAGTACACTAGCAGAAATTTTGATTGGTGTTTTCAGTTTTAGCAATCTATAGTTTTAGGTTAGCTTTTAGAGTGCAGAATCTGCTCACCATGGTCTGATTTTTGACATGGTATCAGAGTGCATTTACTAAAATCTTTCAGGAATTTGTGTATGGATAGTAGGGCTGCTACCTGTGATAGGGAGTTGTTGAGAGGTTTCGGGCATGAGATGCTCAAGATCCGCGCTTAAGAAAAGCATTATGGACTTGTGATAGGTTGTTTTTTAGGTTGCTGATCTGTTTATCTAGCAGGTTGTTCCAGGAGCAGCTGCATGACTACATTCAGCCTCATATATGAGACAGATTGGAAGGTCACTCTAACTTTGTCTTGTGGAAGTGTTGGGTATTGATGCTGTTGGAGGAGCATGCTCTGCGGGACTTCGTTGATAACAAGGTTGTAGAGCCTACCTATCATGTGTTGTTGGCAGAACCTAAAAAGAAGATGGCCAAGACGAAGCAAGTCATCCTTGACTCTGTGAAGGATCACTTGATCCCTCATCTCATAAAAAAAACCATGGGTAAGGAGATATTTGATGTTCTAGTCACTCTATATGGGAGTGAGAACATCGATAGGAAGATGTTGTTGCAGAATAAGCTTCTACTTGATGAAGATCACTGAACTCTGTGAAGAGAACTGAGGTACTATCAGGCTGCTAAATCTGATTTGTCTTTGACCAGATTTTAGCTCTAAGTTTGAACTTTCAAAACTGTCCTTTGCTGCCTTTTAGGACAGCAAACAATTAGGTAACTTTCTGCTGGTAATTTTCATTGGTTATGTGTTGTTTGAGGTACCCTTGCAAGTGTTTTGACATTCCAATGTTAGCACATGCAATAAAACTCAAACACATAACACTCCTCGGATCTTTACAACTCTAAAATGCTGATCTAACAATTCTAAGCATGCATGAAATTGACACATTAGCTTTTGGTCAACATGACCCTGGAAAATCCCCCATAGGGAAAACCAGTTCGGAGTAGATGTATATAGAAGGCCTCAAAGAAAAATGTACAACACGGAAAACATATACAAGTGAACCTGGTACAATAGCAACCCTTCTCGGATGCCTTGGAGTCCCTTGAAGATGTTCCTGCTAGCCTCTTGAAGCTAGGCGCCCTTTGCCTTGGTGCGCCCCTCTTCCTTAGCTAGTGCCTTGACCTCTTGCTTTGCCTTTAACCTTGCTTGTGCCTTTGAAGTTTGAACCCTTGCCTTGCCTTTGCCTTGCCCTTGATCTTGCCCCCTCCTCTCAAGAGTGCCTCCCTCCAAGGATAGGTGAGCACTAAGCTTAAGTGAGCCCCTCCTCAAGCAAAAACTCAACAATGGAATGCGCCCTCCATCACCCATAGAGTGCACCTCTCCTCAACAAGTAAGAAACCTCCTCAAGGAGCCCCTCTCCTTAGCTTGATGCGCCTCTTCTCCCAAGAATGCGCCCCTCCACAAGCTATTGCGCCCTTCTCTAGATGTATGCGCCCTCACACAAGAAGTAGCCCATACTCCATGGTAGACTAGTGCCAAGCTAAATCTCCTCCCAAAGCCTTGACCTCATGCACCTTCTCCTCCTCAAGATATGTTCCCAAGAGCTCTTTTCCTTCTCCTCTCCTCTCAAGTGAAGAATAAATCTCATCTTTGCCCTATTCCCTCCTTTAGCCTCTTTGGCCAAACCCTAAAAGATCAATGGCCTAGATCCAATCTAGCCATGTCTAATCAATGTGTGAGATTTAATCCTAAAATCTTACTTAGGAAACCCACTTTCCATAGTCTGCCTCATGTCCTTTAACTCACCCACAAAGTGAATTAAATGTCACTTTAATGACTTAAGTGACATATTTCAATTTTGAATTAAACTCCTAAGTCAAAGTGAAATTAGAACATAAAGTAAAGTAATGAGGGTAATAGTCTCCCCCTTTGTGTTTAGAGACTCACAAACACAAGGGGACCACTTTCCAAGGTACCCAAATGTCAACACTCCCTCTTACCGAGGAAAGTGCCATTCACCCCCAATATCATCCGTATAGTGGACATGGTTTCCTACTGGCAAATACTCGGTGTGTATGGTTGTACCCTGATCATCAAAAGTGGTCTCTGACACAGATCTTCTCAACCTGCGTGATTTATAGATGGAAGTGCATCTCCACCTATCCAAGATCACCTAGATCTTGGTATCATACCAAAGATCTCAACCTTGGTCTTCCATCAAGGATTTCTACCTCCTGGCATCTCGCCAATAGTCACTACTCTTGGCATCTCACCAAGAGTCACTCTCTTGGCATCTCACCAAGAGTCTCCCCTTCTTGGTATCCCACCAAGAGTATCTGGATCTCGACATCTCACCAAGATCCTCAACTTGGCCTCTCACCAAGTGACTTCCACCTGAAGTGGAACCTGAACTTGATCTGCCCGTCTCCGTAGCTAAGTGAGGCTCAAGCCTCTGTGGTGCCCTACTGCTCCTCCTCATCAATCTATGATGCTCTGAAGCCCCTGCACCAACCCTCTGTCTCGACAACTCTGAAACTGAAGCTGTCCTGGGTGGACCAATCACCCCTGAAGATGTTCTCGAAAACTGAGTCTGAGCTCCCTCTGAATCACTACTCTGAGTCAATAGGTCCTCCTCAACTCTGTCTCCCCACCTGACGCTGGATGGTGCACCAACTGAACAACAACTGACGAACGCACACTCTCTCGCAAACTGAGTTGTGTACTCAACCTCCTCTACTGTCGCTGCAGTATCATCCTGCTTCTTCTTCTTCTTCTTCTTGGGACACTGTCCTACATAGTGACCCATCTCTCCACAATCAAAGCATCTCACTGTGCTCATGTATCTCTCTTTCCCACCACCACTCTGCTGTGGTTTGGCCCTTCCCTTGGGACCCCGTCTAGCACTTCTGCCGGTCTTCTTCTTTCTCTTAGTCCACAGAGCAAGGTCCTCATCACCCTGAGAAATCTGTTGTTGTCATGAAGACTTCGAGATGCATCTTGTCTCCTCCTATACGAAATCATCCCAAAGTCTCTCCTAATTAGGCATAACCTTCCGGGCAACAATGCCTCGAAAAAATGAACCCCATGGTTTGCTAAAGCTGTTTAAAGCTGTCCTCACCATAAAGTTTGGGTCCACTATCTCTCTAACGGTTGCAAGCTCATCTCTGATCTGAGTGAATCTGCCAAGGAATGATGTAACCGACTCATAATTGAGCATCTGAATGCTCCTGAGCTTGTCCTGCAGAACCATTTTCCGGTTTTGGTTTGGACTCTAGTAAAGCTTGCATAAAGCCTCCCACATCTCAAATGCATAGTCTTTACCAGTCAAATGTGGAATGATGTGGTCTCTCACCTCGTCACAAATAATCCTTTTTTCCTTGTTGTTCCTCTTCCTAAACTCTGCCACCAACACAGGAGCAATGACAGGAGGAACAACAATAGGAGCATGAACTATATCCCATAGTTCAAGGTCCTCTAAGGCGAAAGTGATCCTGGTCTTCCAAGGGGACCAGTTGCTAGCTCCGTCTAGCCTATCTTCTGCTCGCATCTGGGACACCGACATGGTTGTCCACTAAAGTTCACACTAATGCTAAAATTGCACAAGAGCATTGCCTCACTCCTTTCAACACAGGTGTGAAGAGAGGTTGTCTAAATCAGCCTTGCTCCTATCCACGCATGTGTGATAAGAGGCTGTCCACAAGTGTCAAAAAACCAGTTCTGCAACTGTTAACAAATCTGCCCACAAACTGTCCACAAACTCTCTCAACACGCTGTCCAAAAATCTGCCAACTTGCTGTCACAAAACTGTCCACTGAATGCACTAGAAATCAGCAAGTCTTTGCCACCAAGGGCTTTGATACCATGAAGAGAACTGAGGTACTATCAGGCTGCTAAATCTGATCTGTCTTTGACCAGATTTTAGCTCTAAGTTTGAACTTTCAAAACTGTCCTTTGCTGCCTTTTAGGACAGCAAACAATTAGGTAACTTTCTGCTGATAATTTTCATTGGCTATGTGTTGTTTGAGGTGCCCTTGCAAGTGTTTTGACATTCCAATGTTAGCACATGCAATAAAATTCAAACACATAACACTCCTCGTATATTTACAACTCTAAAATGCTGATCTAACAATTCTAAGCATGCATGAAATTGACACATTAGCTTTTGGTCAACATGACCCTGGAAAAACCCCCATGGGGAAAACCAGTTTGGAGTAGATGTATATAGAAGGCCTCAAAGCAAAATGTACAACACGAAAAACATATACAAGTGAACCTGGTACAATAGCAACCCTTCTCGGATGCCTTGGAGTCCCTTGAAGATGTCCCTGCTAGCCTCTTGAAGCTAGGTGCCCTTTGCCTTGGTGCGCCCCTCTTCCTTAGCTAGTGCCTTGACCTCTTGCTTTGCCTTTAACCTTGCTTGTGCCTTTGAACCCTTGCCTTGCCTTTGCCTTGCCCTTGATCTTGCCCCCTCCTCTCAAGAGTGCTTCCCTCCAAGGATAGGTGCGCACTAAGCTTAAATGCGCCCCTCCTCAAGAAAAAACTCAACAATGGAATGCACCCTCCATCACCCATAGAGTGCGCCTCTCCTCAAGTTATTGTCTTTAAGTTCCATTCTATGAGAGGTTTCCTTTTCCTTCATGCTTGAGACATTTTCACGATCACCAGGGGTACTTTGAGTTATTGTCTTTAAGTTCCACTTTATGAGAGGTTTCCATTTCCTTCATGCTTGAGAGATTTTCACGATCACCAGTCATATGTCTTGAAGCTCCACTATCGATTAGCCACATGTCATCTTTAAAGGATCTTGTAAGAGCTGAGTAGTAGAAGAAATCTATTTCTTCATGCTTGACTTTCTTTGAAGGTTCTTCATCATTGGCAGCTGACGCATGGTGTCTTTCCTTTCTCTTCTTTGTTAGTTTAGGGCAATCCCTTTTGTAGTGGCCATAATCATGGCATCCATAACATTGTACCTTTGACATATCTCTCTTATGATTGAATTTCTTTCCTGAACCAAATCTTTTCTTACTTTCATGTCTCTTGAACTTTGTTGCATAGGCTTGAGCATCCTCTTCCTTTTGAGTTTATCCTTGTCTCTTCTTGTGAGCAACAACTCCAAAATTCTTCAAGCGTTGGAAACTCCTTCCTTGTGTTCATGCTTGCAGCAAATGCATCCCATGATTTAGAGAGAGCATTAAGTGCAATATTCACAATTTCCTTTTCTGGAATAACTTCTTCAATGGCTTGTAGTGGATCTCTCAACTGAGAAATCCTTACAAAGTATGAGGCTACAGTATCATCCTTAGTCATCTTTGTGTCACGAAGGTCATTCTTCAGACTCATCACTTGTCCAATATTTCTGACTGCAAAGAGGTTAGTTAGGGCATCATACATCTTCTTGGATGAATCAAGATTGGATATGTAGGGTATCAAGTGATCTTTTACAGAGTCCATAATGATACTCATAGCATTGATGTCATTGTCCTTAAACTTCTCCATTGCTGCAACGTTCTGAGGTTCATTTTCTTTTCCTGCTTCAAACTGTGGTTCCATGATCTTGCCTTTGACGATACCTAGAACCTTGTTCTTGGCAAGGATGAGGTCAATCCTTGTCTTCCATTCTCTGAAGTTTGAAGCTCCTTCTAGCTTGTTTTCTGTCTTCATAGAGTAAGTCATGACTGCCTTTGACTTTGACCAGTCAAACGTTGATTTTGACCCAAAAATTCAACCTTGACGTATTTTCTTGCTGAGAGTACCAAGAGGTGCGCTAGGCTAAGGTGCACTAGAATGTCCAGGAATTATGCCAAACATCTCACTTGAAGTGCCCAAAAGGTTAGGTTAGGGTTTGCTGTAGCTACACAATCATAAACCCTACCTGCAACTGCAATTGGTGCCACAACGAGCTTAACAAAGAATTGTCACGCTACCTTCCATTGGTTAGATTGTCCTGAAGGTGGTGTGGGCCCATAATCTGTTAAGATGTGCTCGTTTAACCATAGGAAATATCACAATATTGTAACCCAACCATAGGCACGCAGCCACCCCCGAGCACCGTAACCTTGACAGATAGAATAATTCCAGAAGCAGTACTCGACCCAACAACTAACCAAGTGATAGTGTACCTCTCTCCAAGGATAGCGCACCAAGCAGAAAGTCCAAAAACCAGAAACCAAGACCAAAACCCAACTGCAGTAGCTGCAACTGCACTCCTCCTCTAGACTTGCACACTACTTGACTTGAGTGTGAGGGTGTGTCCAAATGAACTCAAGCGCCCTCTATTTATAGTGCTCTTTGTCATTTGTCTAGGTCGACTTCTCCTTCTAGAGGCTATTACATTAATATTAATTCTTTTATTGAGCTGACTTGTCTTCTAGGGTTTCTACACATATGTTTAGGGTTTCTCTAGCTTCCGAAATATTCTAATCTAGTCAGAGATTACACATGGAGGTTGATACCTCCCGCAACTACCATAATATCAACACCTTTTTGGTGTACATGTAACAACCATTTCCAAAAGATAGGACAACGGAAGGAACTGAGATGAAAAGTGTGTAGTATGGAAAATGAGTGGTACGTTACCCCTAGCAAGGCCTCCTAGTAGTACCCCTGTTCCCCAAGAGTGACAACATTGGACTAAGACACATATGATGACCAACAAGGTGAAACAAGGAAAAAAGCATAACTTCCAAGCAATCATGATCAATTATCTGACTTCAACCCATGATCTTCACCTAAATGTCTAATGCATTAAATGTAACACTTTATATGAAACAATGACTAGTGTACCTCATGTGTGCTGGACCACCATCATCGGATGAACCATGTTGATTAAGTGAAATGAGTTGAGCTGAGCGATGATGTGGGGAGAGGCATCTGAGGGGCTGCTGTCTGTGAAGAATGCTAATGATCATCTCTGGGATCACTGTCTTCATTGTGGACCATGAGACATGATCTCGTCTAGTTACCCCTAGGTGATAGGGGGTAACAATACCAATTCAGATTTAGTCCAACCACAGAGTAATGATTTAAATGCCGAGTTTCAATATAGGGACGTAAACCACTGGAATATCATTAACATGTAATCCATAAATTTCAGTATTCATATCAGAAATGAGTTTGAATTCTTCAAACATCCATGCAAGATTAACTAAAGATCAAAGGATTTCAGTGTATGTAACTCAAGAGTTATATTGCTGTTTGGAAGTGTGCTCCTTATTTCATTATCACGGATTGCTGTAGATTACTTCAAAATTAAATCACCTCATAAACTGTTGCATTTGCCCCTGTGCTGTGTCATTATATGTCTTTGAATGCTCAAAGTGAAATGTGTCGATTTCTTGATTATCATCAAACAATATTGAGGCTATAAACCTATGTTGCATTGGTTTTCGGGATGGGGGAACGGCGGGGACAGGGGGATGCGTCCCCGGGACGGCTAGAGCGCACCCCCAAATTTTTCAGGGGATGGCGGGTTGGGGACGGAAATAATATATATATATATATATATATATATATATTTCTGGGGACGGTGGGTTGGGGACGGAAATAATATATATATATATATATATATATATATATATCAAAAAAATATTAAAATTCACCATAAAGATTTATAGAAGTTGCTTCAGTTTGTAAGCATATCAAGCTATACTATACAGTATTATGCACAGCTCTTACACTAGCCACCTGAAAAAGCTCCCATCAATTTAAAAAAGGGCACAGTGACATTTCATTATTGGATGTTAGACAAGAGCAAAATGCAAATAGCTTTTAAGAAAATTAAATGAGAAATGTCTCTTTAGCAGTTTTTCTTACTCATTTCTTTGTTAATTATGATTATGTTAAAACATAAAAAGGCATTCCTTCTCAATAGGCATTGTAGATTTTTATGGTTGTGTTGGAAACCACTATAAAAACACTTTGGTTCTATAAAGAGATTATATTCATATTTCAGATTAAGAATGTGGTTGAATAGGAATTTATTCAAACATTTATTGCCCAATCGAAGTCACTACTATCTGATTGTTTTCACAATGCTTGATGTTGGGATGGTGGAAGAACTATAATTGAATGACTCCTAAAACCCAAGGCCAATATGTAAAGCTAAGATGACCAGAAAATGAGAAGAACAAGAACAGCAACCATAAGGATCAGCCCTTTGGAATGTTGCATTTCTTTTGTTTTTTGACATGGAAACTTTGTTTGTTGTAACCTTGTTGCTGAAAAATACAATATTTAAATCACTTAAACCCAAATCAAACCCATCATACAAAACCCATGTTTTGAGCTACAACTTTTACAACAGATTTAGATTCAATGCAATACAAAAATAATGGATGGGAAAAATGATCTTATTGTCCAATCATCAATTTCCATGATTGTCAAGGCTGAAGATATATGCCCTGAATATCCCCCAAATCTGCACAAAACAATCTCTGAAATCTGCCTAGAACATCCTTGAAATATGTTCGTAATGTCCCTGAAATCTGTCTGGAACGTCTTGGGGACGGCCAACAAGTCCCCGAGTCCCCAATGAAGTCCCCAACAATTTGGGTAAGTTTCCTAAGGGTCCCCAAGTCCCCGGTACGCGGGAATGGCGGGTACACAGGTTTTTTTGGGGGGGACGGGTCCCCGTGCAACATAGCTATAAACAGATTTAGAGTGCAAAACCATATTCTATGGTATTCTTATTCACATAGCGAGTGTTTAAAATTTGCTCATTTTAATATTGTCCCAGAGCTGACAGTGATCTAGTGTGAGCATTCAACCAAGCATCTTGCAACACCAAACTTAGATTCCTCAATATGTCGGTCAAACGAAAATCATGTTAACTGTTGTGATGAATATGTGTAAGCATGAACAGTTGGAGATTTATCACTTAGACTGATGTTTCAATCAACAGACGGGTTCTGATTTTGTTATTTGTGTACACAAAAGCTTAGTTGCAAACCATTTAGGATATATGATGTATATATGTGCTTGCAAGAAACAATTAATTCTTAACAGTGCCAAAAAAATGTACATATCCATTCATGAGTGCTGTAGATTATCAAACCAACAGGTGCTGTGTAATATCTGATTTAGGATGACAAGGGAACATTTCAAATCTGTGCCTAGTCATGCCATCAATGTGAGTTTAAGGAAACTTTACCACTGTTTATCAAACTATCCCTCAAACATTAAGATTCTTATTCCGTCAGTCCACATGCTCTGAATTTAATCAAACCCTTATTTGTGATTTCAGAATTCAAGAAATGATTCATTTGTCTAAAACAATATCAGATTTGGAGCTCACATTACCAAAGTTGGCAATTGTATCTCTACTCAAAAGATTGCAATCAGAAATTAAATACACCCATCGTTTAGGAGAGCAGTGCATCGATTTTTCCTTGCATTTTTAAAAGTGATTTAAATGTCAAGTGCCTTAAGATTCTGTATGCTGAACAGTGTGAGTCAAACCAACAAAAATGACTAGCGCTTTAAAAGAATGTAAAACACCTCAACAAATTTGGAGGTCGCTCTAACATATAAACCATTATTTAGGTTCTAGGAATGCATTTAATCATCAACCAATGAAACGATCACAGTATATGTCACGTTTTATGACCCAAAATATCTGTGATATCAACCAGATCAGATTTGCAAACATCTCAGGTTAACTCAGACTTTAACATGTAATCATTTAATCCATGAGTTCTTTAGATTGTGCTTTGGGCATGGTACTAAATCTGTGTATAAATAAGACAAATAAACATTAGATTTAACCCCCCAAGGAGCAGATCGATTTCAAATAAAGACATTTCTTGAGGTCAACCTGTGATCAATATCCAAGTTGACTACAAATAATGAAGGAATTAGCTCTAGTAAACTTGGAATAAGGCAACCTAGTTCAGAAAATTGAAAATATTAAACCCTAGGTTGCAAGAAAACAACAATTAAAGGGAAATATTTTAAATGAGATGGAGGGAAAGAAACATGAAACCCATTGCTACCATTGGGCATGGAGTCTTATCCATCCCTCGAGTAGATGCCTTTTTCTCCTTTGTTGTTGAAGTTACCACACATCTCCTAAAGAATGCTTGGTGAGCATCAAGCTAGGGTACCTAGACTAAACAAGATTCACAAGGAGGCTAAACTAGTTCTAGATTTATCCTAAGTATTGCAAATTCTGAAAAATTAAAGCATAAGTCCAAGTAAGAAACTAAAACCCTATGATATTCAATCTCAATACTAAGACCTAGCTTTAAAAATCACAAAGAAATAAAATATAAGTTCATCATACCTTATTTGCATTGTTTACCTTGCAACAACCCTTTCCTCAATGAAATTTGCATACCCAAACCCTTTTATTATTAACCTAGGACTAAGTACTCAAGGAAATACAAAAGAAAACACACCAATATTGAGCAAATAAGCCTTTTCATTCCATTTCCAATCATGCAAAATGAGAGTGACTCCCTTCTTAAATAGGCGGAGGCCTTTTCAAAACCATACATAGAAAACCATGAGCTACAATGAAACCATGTGATAGGAATAAAACCATGAGCAAATACCACGTCTGGAGTGAAAATCATGTTAGAAAACCACTGGAGGTTATAACAAATCCCTCAAAAGTGGGGCGTCCTCCTCAAAGTGAGTAATTCATAACTAATCTCACACATGTGGGTCAAAGGAGGCCCCAAAGCAAGGGCACCCCGTCATATTTCATGCAACAACTCATTTACATGTGCAAGAACAAGTCAAAAGATGAGGTGCGTCCCTTCTAGAAGGTTCTAGAAGCTTGCCACGTGTGGAGGAGAGAGAAAATGCGCCCTTCTAGAAGGATTTTCACGTGTGCCAAGTAATACATGTCTATGTGGCTCATACAATGCTCCATATGATGACAAGTGTACAAATTGATGTGGAAAACTCTATGATGATGTGGCATCATTGTCATTGTACACCGTGCTATCATAGATCCCAATGCAGTGATGCGGATCCCAAGAAAATTTACATGGATCGCAATGTAGGTAGATATGGTTGAATACAGGTACATGGATGCCAATGAAGGTACACAAATCTTGAGGCAATGACACAGATCTCGAGACAATGCATAGATTCCAGTGTGGGGCACCCACCTATAGTGATGCATCAAGCTTCAAAACAAGTCATTAGGCAACAAACATTAAGTAATATCTTCTATCAACAACTTCACATAGGTTGATTTTATAAATTGCCTAAGTTATGATTCTTTGGAATGTACTTTGAGTGTCATCTTTGTTTAGAGTAATTCAAATAAGTTGTTTGATGAGAGTGATGTCTCTTGTGATTAGAATGATGATAGGGCTTTTTTGAAAAATTCTCCTCGATTTCCACTTCAAGATGCTCCCTATTCACCCTAAGTTGTTTGTGAATATCTTCATTGGATACGTTAGTGGATTTATCAGTCTCTTTGTACACAATTCAACTTTTGGAAACACCTTTTTCCATTGTTTTAATCATTTAGCTTCTATGAACAAGGTATCATTTTGGATTTTTAGATGATAAATTTTTGTATCCTTTTTTTGATGGACATGTGTCTATATCATCTTTGACGAACCAAATTGGTTTAGAACACACACATCCAAAATATTTGGAACATAATAAATAAATCCATAAGGACAATAAATTATATATATAGATGTATGAGATTGAATATGAATATTACGATTACAAGTGAGGTTGAGGGTCATATATATACCAACGCAGGGGTTCCCTTTTAGTAAGAGACAACCTTTCATTAGGAAGGTGTCTCTTCATTGTATATTAATTATTAATTATTGTCATTATTTATTCATATTTATATTTTATATATTGTGTTTATTACATTTCCTTCCTGTTTAGAAATGCTTTGTTCTCAAAGCATAACTATGGAAGGCTTTATGCCTTGCTCTGGTTTGTGTTGTATTCACACGATTCTCAGTTCTTGCTGTTGTTCGACAACACATGGATTCCAACAGAGGACAAACACCTTCAATAACCACTCACACAACCAGATCAAAGATCAACACACCGATATTTTGATGCGGTAAAACCCCTACGGAGAAACATCCACGACCCCAACTAACGTGGCCACTTGGAACAATTTATTAATGCAAAAGAAAAAGATTACAAAGAGATTTACAAGAAATTTTCTTACAATCGATCATCGACAAATGACCCTTCTGTTGGATTTTCCTTATTTACAGAGCATTAATGTTACTAGTGTTCTTTTACTTTGTTACCATGAACATATATATCATGTACTGAGCAGTAGCAACATAAACAAGAGACATAAAAGAACACAAGAGATTTATCCTGGGAAAACCCCAAATGGGGGAAAAAAACCCAACAACCTTTCTTAGATAATTCCGTTCACAAAGCAAGTCCAATCAGATAAAACCTATCACAAGTGCTAGCTCAACCAGAAATACCACCCCAGCTGCAGCAACAACATCATACAAAGGTAGCGCACCTCCTTGAGGAGTAGTGAACAAGAGAGAGATACCAAAAGACTGAACAAGAATAAACTGTGCAACTGCAGCTACTGCATCACCTCCTCCAAACTTGTGCCTTGCTTCTGTGTAGCTGGGAGAGTGTGAGTGAGTGAACAAATGAGCCAAGACATCCTCTATTTATAATCTTTTTGGTCAGTAGACTGGGTCGACTATTTCTCTGGACAGGTGTCTTTTCATTATTACTTTATTCTTCTAGGCCGACTTCTCTTTTAGGGTATTTCAATATTTGTTCAATGGATCTCTTGCTTTTGGAATCCTCTCCGCATCTAAGAAAGGTCATCTAGGAGGGAAAGATCCTCTCGCAACCACCAAAACATCAACACTCCCTCTTAGCTAGGGATGCATCTTTCATGATGTCTTCATCTGGTAGTCCACTGACTACTTTGCAATCTGCTAGCATGCACACTACTGCTACAATGCGTTCGATAGCTCGAATCATTAGGTACAGTCTCTGCAATCAAACGGTAGCACACACAGTTGCATCCAAACGATTTGGTAATCTCCATGACAATCAACTAGTAGCACACATCTACGATAATGTCATCCAATAGATAACAACTACTGCCAAGTAGTACACAACTACTGTCCAGTGACACAGAGTCACTGCTAGTGGAACACATTCACTGTAGTAGCACACAACTACTGTTCGGAGTCACACAACCTCCGCTAGTGGAACACATCCATTGTAGTAGCACACAACTAATGTCCAGAGTCACACAGTCTTCGCCATAGTCTTACGACTACGTGTGTGATGTTTCTTCTCTCAGCAGGTCCGACAATGCATTACCCCCT
Source organism: Picea sitchensis (assembly GCA_010110895.2). Lineage (NCBI taxonomy): Eukaryota > Viridiplantae > Streptophyta > Pinopsida > Pinales > Pinaceae > Picea > Picea sitchensis. The sequence goes on along the minus strand of SNQJ01S0029589.1, from coordinate 62,509 downwards.
CAGTCACCTCACATGACTAATCCAGGGAACCCTTGGCCAGAGGGGTTAGTCAGCATGAGAAGAAACCACACACCTCCCTCCCAACAAGGGTGGACATTCGACGACACTCCAAGCTTGTCCCTTCACTCTTGACAAGGGCTTGCTGAGAATGTTCGCTATCTGCTCGTCCGTGGAGATGTACTGGAGCTCCACAACTCTTCTCTCCCCCATGTCCCAGATGTAATGATATTTGATCTCTATATGCTTAGGCCTGTCATGGAATACAGGGTTCTCGGTAAGCTTCACACAACTTTGATTTCACAATGTATCAAAGTTGGCTCCAATTCTAGATCAAATATCCTAGCTAGTAACTTCCATAGCCACACTACTTCACGACTTGCGACGCTTGCTGCGATATACTCTGTTTCTGATGTACTAAGTGCCACTGATGTCTTTTTCTTCCTCAACCATTAGATCATGCCTTATCCCAGACTAAAACAACACCCAGAAGTACTCTTCCGATCCACTGCACTCCCTGCCCAGTCATAATCTGTATATCCTTGCAGCTTCACATCTCCACCTGAGACATATCTCAATCCATATCCAACCGTACCATGAAGGTACCTTAACATATGCTTTGTTGCCATCCAATGTACCTGTCTAGGTTCAACCATGTGTTGATTCAAGGTATTCACTGGAAAACATATGTCTGGCTTGGTGTTAACCAGGTACATCAAGGATCGAATAAAGATTTGTCACTCAATGGCTTCAGATTTATCGTCATGGGTGCTGTCATGGACTTGTAGTCCATCATCTTGATTCTCTGTAGAATCTCAACAGTAAATTTTCCTTGGCTAAGGAAAATCTCATCTGATCTCTGCCACACTTCCGATCCCAAGAAGTAATGCATCAGACCTAGATCCTTCATCTCGAACTCTGAAGAGAGCTCCCTCTTGCACCCAACTATGAGCTTCTCATCTCCTGTCAGAAACAGGTCATCCACATATAGGATCAATGGGAAACCATCCACAAGCTCATCAAATAACTATCTGATCTGGCATATCATGTCTTGGGTGCTTGTTTAGGCTTGTACAAAGCCTTCTTCAATCTGCAGACATGAGACTCCTTATCATGTATTTTGTGGTTGCTCTATGTACACTTCTTCTGGCTACTGGAGCAAGTGTCTCGTCATAATCTTCTCTCTCTTGCTGGGAGAATCCTCAGGCCACAAATCAAGCTTTGTACATCTCTATGCTGCTATCTGCAGCATGCTTGATCTTGTAGATCAATCTTGGAAGTCACTACTAACTTCCCTTCTGGTCTCAGAACCACCTCTCAGACATCATTCTTCATGATGGTCTGATACTCCTCCATCATGGCATCTTTCCATTCTTGCTTCTCAACAACTTCAATGGTGGAAGGCTCTTAATCAATGATGCTGCTCATCAGTGCCATATAGCTGGAAAACATGTTTGGTTTCTGGAACTGAGGCAAAATCTATATCCCAGTCCTTCTGACTGGATGCCTCTTCTGTCACTGCAACAAAGTCTATCGAGACATGGGAATCCTCCCAGGAGATCTCACATCTCCTAGAAGCCTCTGAAGCTTTGATCTAGCCTCCTCAACTCATGACACCTTTCTATCAGTCTTTAAATATGTCTCTCTGTCCTATCTGAATTTGAGAAGGAATACTTTCTGAATGAAAGTCTCTAAGCCACTCACTCTCTCTGAGATCAGGCTCACTTTGAATCTTCATGCTCCCTCTGAAGCTTGACTCCCTCTGAGTCTATATGATCTCCGGAGCCACCTGCTTCTGTTGCATCTGTTGACTTCTTCTAAAGTCTGATCTTCTATGGACTGTACTGGGAGGTTGCTCCTCCCTACTGGATCATAAGAGTTGACTCCCTCTGAAATCTAGCTCCTTCTGAGCTGGTACTTGGTGGGGCTGCCTGCCTCACCATTGGTGGAGTCATCTGCGTCTTTTCATAGTATGGCTTATCAATGCCATGCATCTCTATCTCCTTTGCATTATGTAAGGTATCACGAGAACATGTTGGTTTTACTGCATCGTTTCTAGGTAGGGCCCTTTTGACACTACTGACTCTTCCTGATGATCCGAAGAGTGGTCAAATTAGTTGTATGGTCATCTTTGGAGCCTTCTGCTCCTCACAGTCAATCTCCATAAGAGATACTCTTCTTCGTCTTCTACTTCACATGGGTGTGTGCGTTCGTGTACACAGTTCTATGTCTCGGCTAGAGACTGTCTAAATAGTTGCCTCATGCAACCGTCATCATAGCTCCTTCTCAGAGCTATCACCTGTGTCCTGCCTGGAACAAGAGACAAGAACAACATTTCCATGGTAACCTGCATGGAATGGTTAGTACTCAAGAGCATCTCCTAGAGGAGATCAATTTCACCAGACAAGTATATCATTAACAATAAGTATTTTCTTAATGATAATTGTACCGACAATATTCAGGTGTACCTAAACATTTGATAGCAATAGAAAATAATAACGCTGTAAAGACTGCTATCCTAGGTACAATACTTCCTTAAGCAACAACAATATAAAATATCAAACTTGATATGCAAACCTGGAGTCTGGTGTTGTTGTCCTTCTTGAGTTTCTTTCTATCGTTCATATGAAAAAAAACACCATTGTCTAAAAGACAAATTCTTCATCCTTTGATGTCTTTGAGTGCTCTTCGGCTTCTGCTGTATGTGCATGGTGTTTCTTCTTCTCCTTATCTTTCTCATGTTTGTGAGGACATTGTGCGGCATAATGTCCCATCTTCCTGCAGTTGAAGCATTGAACCTTTGACACGTGGCTTCTTAGACCTCCTTGGAATGCCTTCTTCTCTTTCCTTTCTCTTATTCACTTGTGCTGCAAGTGCTTGGTTTTCCTCATCATCTACCTTTTGTTTCTTGGACATCAATTTTCCTTTTGAGAGCAATCTGCCCATAACTTGTCAAACTTGGGTAACTTCCTTCTTGCACAAATTCCTTGGACAAATGGGTCCCAAGAGGGATGGAATCCACGTAGTGGTTACTAGTTCAACATCTTCTATTGGATATCCAATGGCTGCTAACTAGTCTTTGATTTATGAGATCCTTGTAAAGAAGTTAGCTATCGTCTCTGACTTGTTCATAGTCATATTTCTGAGTTGATGCCGTAGGGTAAGCTTCCGATTGGTGTTTTTGCTTTCATAGAGTCTGGTTAGGGCATCAAACATCTCCTTTGCAATTTTTAGTTCTAATACATTGGGTATCAGGTGATCCTTGATTGAGTCTGTTAAGATCCTCTTGGCCTTGACCTCATTCTTCTTGAACTTTGCCTTTGCTTCTTCGTCTTCAGGTTTTGGAAGCATCTTCTTGATGTGATCCAATAATTCATTCTCTTCTAGAATGAGTTGTATTCTATGCTTCCAGGATCTGAAGTTATCTGCTCCATCCAATCTATCCTCAACTCTCATACTCGTTGACATTTTTCGTCGGTAGAAACCCTAGCACTGAAAAACCTCGATTTTTCAAACTTCACCAAACTGCACGTTGAGGGTTTCAGGGGGTGCGCTAGGTTAGGGTGCACTGTTGTGTGAAGGAATTATTACCAATGTCCTTGGGATAGTGCTCAACGAGCTTGACAAAGTATTGCAGCTGCAAGGTGCTACAAGGTGCCGTTGTACTGATCTTCCTTCCAATGGTTAAACTATTATGAAGGTAACCAACTCTGATAACATGTTGGATTTTCCTTATTTACAGAGCATTAGTGTTACTAGTGTTCTTTTACTTCGTTACCATTAACATATATATCATGTACTGAGCAATAGCAACATAAACAAGAGATAGAAAAGAACACAAGAGATTTATCCTAGTAAAACCCCAAATGGGGGAAAAAAACCCAACAACCTTTCTTAGATAGATTTCATTCACAAAGCAAGTCCAATCAGATAAAACCTAGCACAAGTGCTAGCTCAACTAGAAATACCACCCCAGCGGCAACAACAACACCATACAAAGGTAGCTCACCTCCTTGAGGAGTAGCGCACAAGAGAGAGATACCAAAAGACTGAACAAGAATAAACTGTGCAACTGCAGCTACTGCGTCACCTCCTCCAAAATTGCGCCTTGCTTCTGTGTCGCTGGGAAAGTGTGAGTGAGTGAACAAATGAGCCAAGACGTCCTCTATTTATAGTCTTTCTGGCCACTAGACTGGGCCGACTTTTTCTCTGGATAGGTGTCTTTTCATTATTACTTTATTTTTCTGGGCCAAATTCTCTTCTAGGGTATTTCAATATTTGTTCAATGGATCTCTTGCTTCCGAAATCTTCTCCACATCTAAGAAAGGTCATCTAGGAGGGAAAGATCCTCCTGCAGCTACCAAAACATCATCACCTCCATGCTTTCTAAATAAAGATCATGGACCAATCGAGTGTTAAGACACAGATTAATGTAGCTGTTAAGATCGAAGAGAATATGAACCCTCAGATCACTCTATGTCGAGAACATATTGTGACTGTTGGATTTCTTAACTACAAATGCATACTAAAGAAACACACACTAAGAAACACATTTTTACATAACGACACATTAGATCAAGTTGATCTTAACTAACTCCCAAGTGTCTAAATATCCTAACACTAATTTGATCCTTTGTGGAATTTTGTGCTTATGTGATACCCAATATGAATTGTTATTATGAGACTCAATGATGTTGGTATCAATATTCTTTGGAAGATAGATTAATTGCTTTTGTTCTGAGCAATGTTGATACTTTTCCTGGTTAAAGTGCCTGCTCTTGTGATTGGGATGTTGATAAGGTGTCTTCGTAGCATGACTTTCTTTTATTGTACCTGTAGTGATCTTAGGTTTTACTTTTGGTGTTTTATCTTCTTCATGCACTGGTTTGTTGGTAGCTACATTTTTATTAGTAACTATACCTGGAATTTCCATCATTTGTACTCCAACATCTGTATATGTCTTTTCTTCAATCGACTTTGCACCTTCTTGAGTTGTGATGTGGATTGGATCTGTATTTGTTCCTTTTTCTACAACTTGGATTTTTACATCTTAAGATTTCGATACTTCCTTTTCAATAAGTTGTTCTAACTTATTTTTCGACGACCTCTTATCACTTTTAAGCTTCTTGATTTGCGTAAATAGGTTTTTGATTATGATGTTGTAAGCATGAACTTTCTCTCTCTTTTTTTGGTAATTTCAAAAGGAACTTTCTCTCGAGATCTTGATTCTCTTGTTCCAACTTTTGAATGCACTATTTTGTATCCTTTGATTTCTTGATCTGTGCAATTAGTTTTTGACTGTGATATTTTAAACGAGAAAATTCTTTGTTTTTATCTGTGATAACTTGGTTGAATTCTTTTCGCACTTTTTGTACTATTTTCTGATTATCTTGAAGGATAATCTTTGAGATCCTTTGATATTACTGGATCTGAATGCAATCTTGTAATGTTATCTTCTTCTTCTTGTAGGAAAATTTCAAAAACTTCTTTGTGTTTAAGATGAAGGACCCTAATGTTTCTATCTAGGGTGAACGAAGAAGTATGTCACCATCATCTCTCCGTAAAGATCCCACAATGAACGATGATACAAAAGTATAATCTCCAATGTTCAGCTGTAAATTGCTTATGTCATATTGTTTTTCATTCCACAAGCCTTTCTTTTCAGTTATATTTGACTCGGGAATCACTAACTGGTTAGCAAATTCAGGAGTAACATAATTATTACGTTCAGTGGGTGCAATAGAAGTAGTGATATCTTTCCCTCCAAGTGTCCCTTTGACTCTAAGTAGCACCGAAACAAAGTTTTTTCTTGAAGTTTGTGGAAATCTTCCTTTTTCCCATTACTAGGATCCATTTTGTTTTACGTAGAAACCTTGATTATGAAGCATATATACCCCCTCATCTTCCTCAAGGATGAAACAACACCCTTATAAAAATATTCTTCAATGGCTTCCGAAAAAAATAAAAAATTCCTGGATAATCTTTTTTATAACCTTGATAATATCAATTACTTTTGGTTTTCCTTGTAACTTTTGAACTCAAATTATTTATAACCTTTTAATACCTTTAGAGTTACTATTTTCACTTTACTTCTAAAATACTTTTTTGTCTTTTTGTGGATATCTCTAATTCCACAATTTAAATAAACAAATGAAGCTTACCTTTGCAACTTTCCAGTATAACTCTTTTAATAATCTTTTCATAAATTTGAACTTAGGAATGGAAATAAAAGAGTTAATATACTTCCACCGTATGCTTTTTCCTTTGTATCTTTTTTAATTGAACTTTATAAACCTTTTTAATATATTTTTTGATTCGAACTTTGAAATTGTGCACTCTTTCTCTATACTTGGGAATTTTTTTTATAACTTGAAAAGTAATTACTATAACTTTAAATACATAGATCGGATCTGGATTGATTTCTTATGTCCTTTTTAATATATTTTTTGATTCGAACTTTGAAATTGTGCACTCTTTCTCTATACTTGGGAATTTTTTTTATAACATGAAAAGTAATTACTATAACTTTAAATACATAGATCGGATCGGGATTGATTTCTTATGTACTATTTTTTCTTGAACTTGCGAATTAATAATCCGCTGTTAGTATTGATTAATTTTCTTTTTATTATTAACCTATTTTTAGCGGTCGAGTGATATACCACGAAAATGTGTGATTCTTCACAACGATTATGATATGCTAGAGTGGAATAGTGACGATCCCGCTTATTGACGGATTGATTCGATCCAGTTAATGGTGGCTCGAACTTTAGCAACAATTTTATCTTTTGTATGGTTGACTGTTGTACGACGATGGAATTAGTACAGATTACGACTGCTGTATGGATCAATGATGGCTATGATTACAGCGGTACGATGATGTGGTACAATGGTCTGTACGGGCATGACTGTACGAACGAGTACATCACAATTATTTTTTTAAATTGATGCGTGTGCAGACAGTGAATTATACGGTCCTCAATTAAATTTGGTGGCTGTACAGTTGGGCTTGAATTAAATTGTACAACAATGTCAAGTGGTAGCACACTGTATCCTCCTGATCTCCCTCTGATTTCTTTGCACTGGAGTTCTATTTTGTAATTCACCTTTGTGATTTTTGGGTTTTCTTTGAACTTGCAGCGGAATATTTTTTTTATTCAACGAAATTTCTGAAATGCAAATGGCCAAGGGTTGGTTTTTTTGGTCTCCAATTCAAGTGTGGTCAAAGGCCAATGTTTTGTTGTCAAAGGCAACAAAATTTGACTAAAAGGCTAGTGGCCAAAGGCCAGGATCAGACTTGCTCTGATACCAAATGTGACGAACCAAATCTGTTCAGAACACACACATCCAAAATATTTGGAACATAATAAAGAAATCCATAAGGACAATAAACTATATATATATATATGTGTGTGTATGAGATTGAATATGAATAGTATGATTACAACTGAGGTTGAGAGCTGTATATATACTCACACAGGGGTGCCCTTTCACTAAGACACATGACCTTTCATTAGGAAGATGTCTCTTCACTGTATATTCATTATTAATTATTGTCATTATTTACTTATATTTATATTTTATATATTGTATTTATTACATCATCCATATTGATAATTTGTTGTTTCTCATTTAGCAAGGAACCAGTTCTCATCCTTGCATATTTCAAAAGATTGCTTTAAAGATTTCATTTGAATTTCCTCCATTACTTTTCTAGTCGTACACGTTCAACCCTAAATATTTGTATCATTTGTGCCATGGTTACTATAAAAATTTTGTGCCTTTGAGTTATAGTGTCCTTGATTAATGGTACGCTTATTTTGACGAAACATTGTAAACTTTTTAATTTTATAATTATATTATATAGTAGGATTATATATTATAATGAATATACATATGATAACTTCTATATATATCTATTTAAATTTAAGGGAAATGGAATATATTATATTCTTATTCCTATACCAAAATGTGTTTTAAGCCCTTTGAGGATAACAATTGAAATGCTCCAAGCCTCCAACCCAAAAATAGTGAACTCCCTCAGCATCGATTTCTCAATTATTCAATAATAGGTGGCCAATGTTATTACTTAGGAGGAAAGCTCCCATCATTTTTTACCTAATTATATTAGGCTGCGGACATTGACTATGAAGAAGGGGCAGGCAGGGCTTCACAATGGAATATCAGTAGTCAATCCAGGAGCTTTACATACACTTCTGGATGAGAAGATAAACCAATCACATGTTGTCCACAGTATGGGCTCAGATTCATAGATCAAATTCCCCTCTCAAAATTGCTGGTAATCCCTAGGAATTGCAGCAAGCTGGTTAAAATGCAGGAATGAGTTAAAAAGGTATTTCTGAGTTATTTTGGTTGTCTGTACTCCTTTTCCAACATGGTGCAGGGTTCTCTTGGCTGACTTGGTTAAAACATGTAATGCCTTAAATGCGTTATCGCCTGTGTATTTTGTCTCTTAAGATCTCATTCTTCTTATTGTTGCTTATTGAGGGAATGATCTTGTTTGCATTGTTTTTGATATTGTTATAGCTGTTCATAACCTTTAATGTTCATTTCTGAAAGATGTTCTTACTGCTCCATTAGGGTCGTACAGGAGAAGCAAAAGATGGATGTGCTATTTTTTGGAAAAATCATAGGTAGGAATTTTTTCTAACTTAGAAAATAATTTTTCAGGTTTGATTAGTTTGCTTGATGATGCATGAAGATATGGAAAAAAGTTAGTGTATTCTCAAAGCTCATCCCTGCAAATTTCAACACACACAGCTCTTCTTGTTGGGGAGCTGTGCCTTATGAATCCTTGTTTTATCTTGATGTTCTTTGAACAGATTCAGGCTTTTGCAAGAAGAGAGCATCGAATTCAAAGAGTATGACCTCCGTGACAATGTAGCCCAGCTTTGTGTTTTTGAGGTAGGCCTGCTTCATATAGGTGGAATCTGGATTTCCTTTGTTGCAGCATCATTGAAGTGCTTACAAAATGAGAACCATTTCCAGTGGCAGTGTTGTATGCAGGGGAGTGGTTTGAAATTGGGTTTATTTTCCCTTTTATTATGTGCACTCCCCTTTACATTCTTTTAGTGGATCTATCTGTACATGCATTATGACCATAGTCACCGTGTTTTTATTATTTAATGTATGCCGACACAAAATATGGCAAAAAGTTGATCAAAAATATGGAAAATCATAAAAAGTTATGATGTTACATATAATATAGTATATTTAACAATATGTTAGTATAGTATATTCATATCATATAATATTGATACGTGTATAATATTCTACGAATATATGGTACTACATATCATATGAATATAAAATATTCATATCATATATTTATATAGTATGATAATTACCTATGTAACTGCCTTCAGTGAATTTCTTCCAAAAAATCCAAAATATTTTATATCAATCCTGAATCAAATTTCAAATTTTTGTTGAATTTTTGGCAATTTCAAATATGAAATGCAATTTTAAAGAAAAGGAAAGTTGATCAGGAAAACCTAGGATAACTATTTGTGAGTTTTGACATGTTTAATCAAATTTGAAATTATAAGAAATAATGCATTTGTTTTTTTATTTGGAAAATGTGAAAAGCTAAAAAAATTCACCCATATATTCTTTTTGAACTTATGACAAATTTTATGGGACTTTCACTCGAAATTGAACTAGGTGACTTTGATAATGACAGGTGACTTTGATAATGACATAACGAATTAATATAATATGTTAACAATATATTGATAAACAATATATCCCGTAAATCATAGAGTTTTTGAATATAAACAATATAATATATCGATATTATAATATTATTGGTCAAAAGTATTAATACAATATTAATTAACTTAGTTTATGCATATTTGGTCTTTAACATTTATTATCTTGGTATCCAGGCCACCCATTATCAATATTTTATATATAGTGCTTTATATTATTGAAAAGATTTGACCTTTCACTCATTTCCCTTTCATCATCTCCTTTACAGTTTTATGCTTTCTGCGCTTATTTCCTTCCCATTTTCTTTTCTTCACCCTATTATCCCCCCATCCCTTCTATTTCCCTTTTTGTTTCCCTTGCCATCTCTCTATTCTCCCATTCCCTTCCAATTCTTTCTTCATCTCGTCAACCATATTTTACTTGTCATATTTTCTATCTATATTTGTGTACATTTTCCTTCCATGTTCTATTTCTTCCTATTCCCTAGTCATTCTCCTTCATTTCCCAATTTGTTTCAATGGTCAACCATATCCTACAAGAGAAATTCTTGAAGTTCTGTCTGCAACTACAGTTGGGCTAGTTGTCATGATGGAAATGCATGGATGTCTTAGAAGCTCAGATGTCTGTCTGCGACTATAGCCAGAGAGAAATGCACTTTGGCTAGTGACTCTATAAGATAAAGACAAAATAAGATAATTTTTTTGATGTCCATCAAATGACCAGTGACCACATGGCACAAATAGGTTGATGGGATTGCTAAGTACAATAGTGTCAAATTTCAATAAACTGTGGGAGCACCACTCTTATATAAAACCAAAAGTGTTGATTTCCTATAACTCAGCACTGAAACTAGTGCCAATAATTTTCATTAACCCAGAAATTATACTTGCTGATATAAAACTGGAAATTATGCAATTTAATTTACAGTTGAGTTATAACTTATAAATCAGAAAATAACAGCATAAGCATACATGAAACCAAGCACAAAAATTGGACGACACCAGAAAGGACCCTGGAAATCCCAGTGTGGGGAAAGTCAGCAAAGAGGGGCTTTATTGGCTTCAGAGGAATAAGTATTACAGCAGCAAAACATTCAGAAATTTTTCTTACAAAATTTCTGCCAACTTCTTGACAGTACGGCCCAGCTGATTTGTGCTGTACGGCCTGTCTAGCCCAAATATGGCCTGTACGGCTTGCTGAAAATGCCCAGTACAGCCCTAAGAATTCGGTCTCTTCTCTGCTGCTGTTCGGCCTTAGGTACGGCCTGCTCTTGAGCTGCTGTACGGCCACAAACTCGGCCTCTTCTCTGCTGTAGGTATGGCCTGCACTCTTTCTGCTGTGTTGCTCTCTTCCTCAGCCCAGGTTGCCCTTCTCTCTCAGCCAGAAGATCAGCCTCTTCCTCAGCCAACAATGCCTCAGCTAAGCGTCCTCTCTCTTCTCACTTGCTCAACTCACAAAATGAGAAAATGTGTGTCTTCTTCACCCTCAGCCCCTCTCTTTATCCTTCAATCAGCCACCTTACTTCCTTGAGATGTGTGGTCTGTTATCCCCTAGCCTAGGGATAACTAAGGAGATTATGTCCCGAGGTCCTTCAGCAACAGTGGGTCTTGCTCCATGAGGTAATGAGTCCGGGTACCATGGCATGTGTCACTCTGATTCTCAAAACATTTGAATATGTGCATTTGATTCTTTTTACTTCTAACATGTGCTTGGAGCTTATGCCTTTCCACTTGTCCACACCTGGGGGGAATGACATGATGCCCTAGTAAGTTGTTTCCCATAGGGTTTGAGTTGCCACTGGGTGGGTTCATGAAGGGTCATCGTCCGTTCCCACCATACTTACCACTTTTCATCTTTTTCCCTCTCATCCATCCCATACATTGGTTGAGGCATTGGATTTACCAAGCTAGCAAAGGGTTGTACCTTACCTTGTGGGAAGAAGGGGCTAAAGGCCCAGAGGGTAAAAGTAGCTGGCGAAAGATAAAATCCGAAAGAACAAAACCTTTAGATGCTTCGTCCAAGGATCCCCGAGAAAGCAATAAAAGGCTTCTCAACAAGAAACAGAGGGACCCATAAAATAATAAAATCAAGACCTGGTTGGAGGATAGGGGGTCTCATCACGAGCCAACCTATTAGGTCCATGGGAATGTAGCGGTATGACACTACCATTCAGCTGGTCACCGCTAGGGTAGTGGCTCTTGGTGGCATATCCAAGAGAAAGGGGGTCTCATCATGATTCAACCTTCTCATCTCCGTGAAATGCTTGTGGGTAACATTGTCACCACCGGTCACCACGCCAGGGCAGTGTCTCCTAACTAGTCTCTTGAAAGAAAAAGAAATAAGATAAAAAAGATAAAAGGCATTGAATGGGCTTGGAAACATTTGCATCCATGACAAGGTGCAACTCACCCTCTTCAGAGGCACCCACGGGTAAGCCATATATTCCCCTGTCATCACTGCACCCATTGCTCAAACATCCCTCACCACCTCATCCACTTACATGGCCTGGATTTGTCTTCATCTGGAAACATCCCATGTCCAATGAGAATTAGCCCAATAGGACCTCCCGACGTCCTTTCCAAACCTAGCTTGTAGAATAGCATAACGTCTTTGAGCACTTGTCTGGGAAGGGGGGTTTCATGCACATGTTTAAATAACTTGATTATTATATGTGATTGACATTGCTATGATCCCTGTGACTTATGAGCTCATAGAGGGCGTACTTGTTGTTGTTGCAGGGCCACACCCGACGGACAGGTACACATGGGGAGATGATTAGTTCAGACCTCCATAGGGATAAAAGCCCACCATATGGATGCTGAGACCCCAACTGGGGGCAGAGACAGATCAGAGGTTTGCACCAGAGAGAGGAGGACGTTCCACCAAAGATAGCCTGGTAGGCCTGGACCCAGGGGGGTCTTTCCCTTCTCACTATGATGTAGGCCTTGAAAGGCCCATGACGTCACCCATGTGACCCTTGATGTCACCCAACGTTTTGGACACTTTGGAGGCAGTTGTGTGCCAAGTGGCACATGTGGTTTGATCCAGAGGCCTTAGGAGGTCTAACGTTTTTCTCCTGGAGGCCAACGTTGCCCTAAAAAGGTCTAACGTCACCCTAAAAGGGCATGACGTCACCTTTTCTACTTGATTTAGGGTTTTATTATGTCATTTAATGTAAAAACTAGATATTACATGTAAACTGGCCATGTCGGCCCATTTGACCTAATTCTGGTCATTGTAACTGTATAAATGAGGGATTTTCCCTTGTATTTTTTCATCATCTTTCACTCACACAAGTGTGAGGTCTGAAATTTGCGCCCTATTTGGGGTTACATGACTGAAATTTAGTGCGCACTTGTTGAAGGAGGCTTATTTTGGACTATTTTGGCAGTTTTCTTGGTGGAAGTGTTCAACTAGAGTATTTGCTAGACGATTCTTGGTGAACGTAAGTAATATTTCTGCAATTCTTCTTCATTGAATGGTTATAGTTATGTTTATTTTGCATTTATACTAAGATTATGAAATTGCTAGCTTAAAACTCTAGGAGGCCAAGCACATGTTATTGTCCTTGCCTTAATAGCTTTCACCTACTAGATTTTGCTAGAAAGCCGTTTTTTCTTGAAGCTTTGCTAAGGACCTTGCCATTGCAACACCCTATCTCTTTTTGCTTCATCTAAGCCGTCATTTACTTCATCTTTGAGCTAAAGGAGGAAAACTACTAGGGCCTAGGGTTACCTACTTCCTAGTAGCTATTTTCCCCCTAGGGTTTGGTAGTTGAAGCCTTGGGTTACCAACACTTCAACTATTGACCTCTCTTGTCTTTAGTTCTCTTACTATCATTTTTTCCTTCAAGATTTGCTGCTACCTAAAAGACTCCTTTTGCCTTAAAGACACTAATCTAAGACTTGCTATTGAGTGATTGACAAAAACCACTATCAAAACTTATACCTTAAGCTCTCCACTAACTACTCCTAACCCTAGAATAGTTTAATCTACTAACTTAGTTGCTGCTGTTACAAAAATAATCTACAACCATCTATTGCAGCACTAAAAGCATATAAAAGCAATTGAAAAAGTTGATTAATGCACTGCCTAACTTGCATCTGACAAATGCTAGTATTTTGATGTTAATGATTAATTATTCTTGGTCATTTTGAAGCCATTTAAGACACTTTTTGTGAAGCTATTGTCTTATAAATATTGCTTCTACAAATTTCTGTTTGCTTCACTATATATCAGCCATTGCTTTTATTGATAAAGTCTCTGGTTTTATGAAGTACTAACAAGTTGTACTTGCGTAAGATATATTTTCTTGTTGCTTTGTTTTGGGAAGGTACACCTTAAATACTTCACTAATTCATTGGTTAAAACCCCCCAAGACTTTCTGATCAGTGTGACTTGTGAGAGGAGACATTTTATAGACATCTTGACCTTTTCCTTCTCAAACCCCCAGGTCACCGGAGACGTCTCCCCTGGGCCATCAACCCTAAATAGAAAGAGGCATCCTATTGAGGTGACAGTGATAGGATAACCTCTGTTATGCTAATTTGCATTTTCTAAACCTTATCCTTTGGATCAAAATACAAATTGTGCGATAACATGTCCATCCATGCCTTTAATGGCTCAGATTGAGGCGCCCCTCCTTGGTTGGACCCCACACTCCACAAAGGGATGCACCCTACTAGGCAGGGTCCCACAAAGCACTCAACAGTGCGCTCCCTCTTCCTGGGCCCCACAATCCACTCAAGATATAATTTTTTTCTGATTGCTTATGTGTCCATTAGCTAGCCTAGGACACATAGGCATAACTGAGACACCTTCTAAGCTACAAAAAACTAACAAAAAGCAGATCTAATCTCTGGCCAAAAAATAAAAGAAAGTGTTGTTGGAAAGTTTGAAGTGATTCATGGACTTTGAAGGGACAAATTCCAAATGCCCTGGAGGGATGCCTTGAAAGAGGGTACAGTGGGAAGGGAAGCCTTAGTGCACCTTGAATTGGTCACTTGATGAGGAGGAAATACCACTCTCCCGTGGGACATCAACCTTTGTATTTGTGTTTCTCCTGATATCCGAGGCCAAAGAGAAAACACTCATGATAGAGGACTGTCTAGAAGAGTTAGTTTGTTGTCTTTTTGTTTCAAGGAAATAGCTTGCTGCTGCTATGTGGATTTCAATTGACACTTCTGCAAGGGTCTCACTCGTGGAGGGCAGGAGGCACCCCAAGGTCTCACAGACCTAGACCTTGCTAGAATGGTGTTGCTGTTTGCATGCTCTTTGGTACTCCTGTATAATGAGAACATCGCGAAAAAAGGATGTAATAATCCAAGTAGTGTCCGACCACGGGGTGGCCTAAGTGTGTAAGATCGGAGACTTAGTGCCTCCCTCATGAACAATGCTAACCACCCTTGGTCCAAGTATCAGAAAAAGATGGAGGGAGAGTTTTGAGACTCCCTGAAGGGGTAGTAGAACAATCCTTGTATCTCATAGTGGATAGGGCACCAAAAATAAGTGCTCCTCTGTCTTTGTCTATTGCATGTGACATAGCTAGCAAATCCTATCCTATTGTGGAATTTGATGCTTGATCTCTACTCGAAGCCAATGTGAATCGAATCGAAACTGGGCCAGAGGGATCTTGAATGTGTGCAACTGGTGTCATAGTGTGTAAGAGGGTCGGAAAATGATGTTGTTTCTTAGCTCCATGAAGTCAGTTGTTGCTTGTTGGTGGTTGAATAAATCTAAACAAATGAATCACAGTAGCAAGGAGAATACTTCTAAGTATATGCACACACACATATATCCTTTTTGGTCAACACAATCAAGCAAGCACTTATTCCTATTATGAGAATTGATTATAATGAAGTGAATAAGTCTCACACAAGGCCGCGGGGGAGTGCCCCCCCCCCCTTGAACCCGCTCCCGAATCGCGCTCCGAAGGGGAGTGTTCGCTCCCTGAACGCTCCCCTTCGGGAGCGTTTTTAGGGAGCGCGCTCCCTCATGAAAAAATGCGCTCCCTGGTTTTTGAGGGAGCTCTCAGGGAGCGTCCAGGGAGCGAACGCTACCTGGATGCTCACAAGGGAAAAAAACGCTCCCCGAAACGCTCCCTGAGCCCGCTCGTGTGAAGAGGAGGAAATTGTTTTTTTTTGGGTTTTTTTTGTTTTTTTTGGAGAAATGACTCATGGGAAAGGTAGCCTAGGGTTAGCTAAGAGGTCAAAACACTCTTTCACTCCCATTTCTGTCATTCTATTTCTCATTTCATCCATTTCTTTGCTAAGAGGGTTTTTACACTTCAGAGGGTTCTTGCTAGTTCTTGAGGAGATTGAAGGGAGATTGAAGGGAGATTGAAGGCTACCATTTGTGAGAGCTTGGAAGGGAGATTGAAAGCTAGCATTTGTGAGAGCTTGGAAGGGAGATTGAAGGCTACCATAGTCATATTCAACCACCATTGGAGAGCTAAAGAGGTAGGCTCTTAAAGCCCATTTGTCTTTCTTGTTTTTTTTTTTTTAAATGCATATGTTGTAAACTAGTTTCTTCTCCTACTCTTTCCCATTTCTCCTCCATCATTCTATTGCACGTAGCAACTTATTATCAAGGGCCAGCTCCAGTACAT
>SNQJ01S0029589.1:33368-43450 GCA_010110895.2 Picea sitchensis | reverse complement strand
TAATCAATTAGTTAAATGATCTTATATCTATGTTTTCATGTTTTTTGCAATTGATTCAACATTTTGCATGTTATATATATATATGCATCAAAATATATATTTTTTATGTATTATATAAAAAACGCTCCCGAAACGCTCCCGCTCCGGGAGATTTTTGAAAATCTGTGCTTCTCGCTCCCGCTCCCCGCTCCCAACAACATTGGTCTCACATGCTCATGAAAGTTATCCTTTGGTTAAGAAGACATCAGTGGGGATATCTGTTCCTCCAAAATCACCCTAGACTTGCACTTGGCCCCAACTATGATAAATAGATGGCTTATGCAGGTGCACTAATCGATTAGCGGTGAACATGACTTTGGGGGATTTGAACCTGCTGGGGGGGGGGGAACAAAATAGAAAGAACCCTGCTTGACCGACCAACCAAGCCCCCATTGACATATTATATATAAATGCTACCTTTAAAGATAGTGAAAATGAACTTCAACATAATTTACTAATCAAAATAATAGTTTTTGTAGTTAACCCAAAACTGTGTTTCTATATTAATAGGTAAATCTAAAATTTTCCTTATATTCCTTTCTTTTGCTGATCTAGCCATATTTGTTGAGATTGTAGCAAATAAGGTCTTCCATCATCATTACAACGTCCTAGCATGATGGAGGACAATGAAACTTAGGCTAAGTTGATTATGAAATATCCCTGATCCCGCTGATCAAGATATTTGCTACTGATCTAATGTTCTATCTTGCAGATCTGATACACTGGGGGTTTCTGGATGCGTTTTATCTTCAGATCTAATACTCTGGGGGTTTCTAGATGCGTTTCAGTTGTGTGTTTGAGATGTTTATGGTTATTGCATGTGCATGTTGTATATTTATGGTTTAAACATATATAGAGGATGCATTCGGGAATATAGAACATCAACTGCCCAATAATATGTATTATGCGACTCAAGCATGGAAATACAATAACATACTGGAAATATAGAGTATAGTCGTCAGTTAGATCTCATGGATTGTCATTGGAATACAAGCAAATAGCATAAAAATACCCGTGATCAGAAGTTGAAGGAAGATCTGATGCATTCACGGATAGATCGACAAAATATGTGATTCTGGAGAAGTATGGTAACCACTACAAGCTGGAAAACTCGTCCAGAAGGTTAGACCTGTCGGAATGAGCTGGGAACTGGCCCAATAGAAGCGCCCTGGCCTCTAGACTAAAATGGATGAGTGCCGGATGTCAGATCTGGTCTCCTGAGGCACTGGATCTCGACCCCTGGGGGGTTTGCGCACCTCTTGGGACACTGGATGCGCCCTAAATGATTCCACCAACAGAATCAGCTGCCATAGGACTCAAAACGATCGTCTCGCCAAATGCCAAACTGGGTTGCGAGGGTTTCCCCGGATCTGCTCTGATGCTCCGTCTGCAACCTCAAATGTCCTGTCGGAAGAGCTGCGCCCTAAATGGCTGGATGATGCGCCTTGCAAGATTCCACCGTCAGAATTTGATGGAAAGTGGCTCAATCTAAGCACCCTGGCTGGATCTCAATTGGGTCGGAAGGAAAATGCAATCTGAGCTCGGACCTCGTGCAGCTCCACAAACCCTCAATCTGACTTGCACCCTCACTGGCTAAGCTGCGCACATTGCAACTGGAAACTCCTGAATAACACGGTGAAATGCCTGGATGGTATCTCTGATGGGCTAGGGTGTGTCTCTCAACACTGAAACCGATCAATGGTGGTGGTTTCCTCCAAAAATCCACAAAATAGTAAAGTCGACTCTCTTCCTCCTCTGGGAACTCTCAACATCAAATCATAACAATGCATAATGAAGAATTAGGTCAAATTCCTCCCTTTATACCATTCCCAATCTAATTCACCATTGACCTCACTTAAGCTAGGCGCTTTTCCTCCTAAGGTGAATAATTAATTAATTAAGTCCCCCTTTAGCACCTTTTCATTTTAATTCTTTGTTGACTTAGGCTTAAGTGACTTTCCCTAAGTTTTTTGGCTTAATTCATCGTTTAGCCATCAATACACCCTTATTTCTCCATCTTGTTCCCTGTTTGTGCATGACTATAGCCTATGGGAACACATAGACTACTAAGTCACTCCCTACTGGCCTACTCTTGGGAACGGGACATCACAATCTTCCCTTCTCGAGATTGCTTGCTCTCAAGCAACATCAATCCTGGGTGCTGCAAAATATGCTCTCCCTCTCATGTGGCATCCTCCACTAGAAGACCCCTCCATCTAACCAAGCACTCCTTGATGGCCTTGCTCCTCAACTTGCGCTCTCTCTGCTCTAATACCTCCTCGGGCACTAGCTCCAACTGGCCCTCCTCATCCAAGGGTGGAAACTCCTCTGAAATACTAATCTATTGTCCCACGGCCTTTTTAAGGCAAGAGACGTGAAAGACATTGTGAATCTTGCTACCCTCTGGTAGCTCTAGCTCGTATGCCACCTCGCCTATCCTCTTGATGAATCTGTATGGCCCATAAAACTCCGGCTTCAGCTTCTCTGCTCCGCTCCTCTTCAAGGAGGACTGTCTGTATGGATGTAATCGCAGAAAAACCAGATCCGCTACCTCAAAACTGTGCTCGACTCTATGCCGGTTTGCATATATCTTCTGCTGGTTCTGAGCCATCTGCAAGTTCTCCCTCACCGACCACAGAATCCTCTGACTCTCCTCCACCTAGTCTTTGGCCCCTGGGACCTTGTTGTCCCCAAACACAGTCTCCACAAAGGAGGGTGCATCGTATCCGTACAATGCCCTGAACGGTGACATCCTGATGGACATATGGTAAGTTGTGTTGTAACAATACTCACCCATGTGTAACCATCTCACCCATGTGCGCTGCTGCCCCCCCACATAGTTCCTCAGATACCCCTCCACCCATTTGTTGACGATCTCTGTCTGTCCATTTGTCTGTGGGTGGTAGCTGGTACTTGTAGCTAGCTTTGTGCCTGTCAACTTGAACAACTCCTGCCAAAACGCGCTGATGAAGCGCCCATCTCTATCACTGACTATCTGCCTGGGTAAACCATACAATCAGAATACCTCCCTGAAAAACAACTCTGCTACCTCTATGGCCTTGTAGTCTGTGGGTATGGCAAAGAAATGTGCAAATTTGGTCAATCTGTCGACCACCACAAATATACAGTCCCTGCCCTGCACTCGAGGAAGGCCTATAATGAAATCCATAGAAATGCTCTCCCATTTCTGCTCTGGAATGGGTAGAGGTTGTAGCAGCCCTGCGGGGTGTGTCTGCTCGGACTTGTTCTGCTGACAAGTTGTGCACTCTTGGATATGCTTCAACACATCATCCTTGAGACCCTTCCATGAGAATCTCTCCCTCTGCCTATATGTTTTGAAGTACCCCTGATGCCTTGCTGTAGGCGAATCATGACACACCTTCAGAATTTTCCCCTTCAGGATAGATTTTGGAACCAAGTAGATCCGGTCCTTGTAGAATATGATGTCATCAAGAAGTTAAGAACCCGGTATCTCTCATCGACCACCTATCCATCTATCACCTCACAAGCGAATTTGTTTTTGGAGTACTCCACCAACAAATGAGCTTTCCAATTTGTACAAATGTCCATCATCGAACATTCTGCTGGCCTCCTGGACAAGGCATCTGCTACGATATTCCTTTTTCCCTTGACATACTCAATGTCAAAGTCAAAGGCTTGGATCTTTGAGACCCACTTTTGCTGTCTCTCGTTGAGCTCTTTCTGATCTAGGAAATACTTGAGACTGTTATGATCAGTCTTTACTACAAATCTGTTGCCTACCAGATACTGCCTGAATTTGGTTAAAGCATGCATGATCGCTAGCATTTCCTTGTCGTAAATCAGATAGAGTCTCTCTGACTCGTTGAGCTTCCTGCTCTCAAACACAATGGGGTGGCCCCCCTGCATCAAAACTGCTCCAATCCCCACCCCTGATGCGTCACACTCTAAGACAAACGACTGCGAGAAGTCTGGAAGGGCTAGAACATGGCATGTGCTCATAACCTCCTTCATTTTGTCGAATGTCTACTGTGACTCCTTTGTCCAATGAAAAGCACCCTTCTTGGTCAAGTCTGTGAATGGTGCTCCCAACTGTGAAAAACCTTTGACGAATCGCATGTAGTAATTGCATAACCCAAAGAATCCTCTTCGCTCCGTGAGGTTCTTGGACATTGGCCAATCCAAAATGGCCCTGATCTTTTCCTGATGAACATGTACTCCCTGCCCACTGATGATATGCCCCAAGTACAGTAGTTCTCTCATGCCAAATTCACATTTGGATTCCTTGGCATATAATGACTGTGCCTGCATAATATCCAAGACCTCCCCCAAATGTGCTAGATGCTCATTCCATGTCTTGCTGTAGATCACTATATCGTCGAAGAATACCATGAGGTACTTTCTCAACTGTCCTCTAAAGATGTGATTCATGCAAGACTGGAAAGTGGTTGGTGCGTTGGTTAATCCAAACGGCATGACCAAGAACTCAAAATGTCCGAAATGGCACCGGAACGCTGTCCTCTCAATGTCCTGCTCCCTGATGCTGATCTAATGGTATCCTGAGCGTAGATCAATCTTAGTGAAGAAGACTGCCCCATGTAACTCATCCATCAACTCATCTATGCGTGGAATGGTGTATCGATTCTTGATCGTTTTCTTGTTGAGCGCTCTGTAATTGATGCACATCCGTAACGTGCCATCCTTCTTCATTACTAGAACGATTGAAGATGCAAAAGGACTCATGCTGGGCCTGATGTGCCCCATAGCGAGCAATTCTTTGATTGCTTTCTCAATCTCGTCCTTGAATTTCTTGGGGTGCCTATAGGGTGCTGTAATCACCGGTGTAGCCCCTGCCTCTAACTCAATCATGTGCTCAAAACCCCTGTTGGGCGGTCTCCCTGGTGGTATCAGCCCAAATACTGGCTCATACTGACCCAAAAGCTCTCTGATCTGTGGATGGCAATGCTCCCTACCCTCGGAATCCTTCCGCGTGGTGATCAAACACTTTGCTGTGTAAGCCACATCACTGTGACGAAAGATCTGCTCCATCCTCTTTGCCGATACTGCTCGAGGTGCTCCTGTAGACATGCCTCTCAGAACAACTTTCGATCCACTGGCATCTCTGAAGCTCATGGTCAATGTCTGATAGTTGAACCCAATCTCCCCCAATGAATATAGCCACTGTACCCCTAACACGACATTAGTATCTGATAGGTCAACTACATAGAAGGTGTCTGTCAATGTGTAGTTGCCTAGTTTGACCTCTAGGTCGGGGATCATGTCCAAACATGTCATCGTGTATCCATCAGCCACTGCCAAATGGAATCCCTCATACTCCTTCGTGCGTAACCCCCTCCTGGCTACTAAGGCCGCATCTATGAAGTTGTGGGTGGCCCCACCATCAACTAAAGTTGTCATGCGTTGCCCTTGTACAAGGCCCTTGACCCTGAGAGTGTTGTACCTGGGTACTCCTGAAAGGGTGGCTATGGTTCCCTCTTTCACCTCTCTACGAGGTTTTGCCTCCTCCTTGGGCTGTGCCCTTGCCGGTATCTAAGGTTTCTTCAACTGCTGCTCTGGCTCATGAGTGGTCTCAATCTCTGAATCACTGTCTGTCGGTGCCTCAATATCCTCATCCTCCTCCTCACTGCTTGATTCCACTTCAATGTAGTGGATCTGTCCCTTTCCCATGCATCTATGCCCTGGGACCCAAGGATCTCTGCAAGAGAAGCAAAGCTTCTTCCTCATCAACTCCCGTCTTGTATCATCATCCAACTTGGGCTTGCCCTTCCATTCCCTTTGTGGATTCTTCTGATCCTTGTCTCTCTGTGGTACAAAGGGTTTGGTAAAGGGTTTAGATTTTGGCACGGAGTCCGCCAAATCTCTAGTGCGTCGGATGGCATCCTGCAAGGTGTGAGGCCGGTATGCCTTCACCCATCCTCTCAAGGGTTCTGTGAGCCCTTCTGTAAATAACATGATCAGGTGAGGCTCAGATATATCTGTCATTGCCACTGCTACCCTCTGAAACTCTGAGATGAATGTCTCTGCTGTGCCAGTTTGTCTCAATTGGGCTAGATCTCTGAAATGGATCTCTGGATCCCTCCTGTCAAATCTATCCATGAGTCTCTCTGTGAACTCTCGGTAGGAGGTGATGCGACTGTGGCCCAGTGTCACCAATCCATGATACCAACACTCGTGTGCCTCACCCTCCAAGTGTAAGGTAGCGAAACTGATGGCTTCTGATTCAGTCACATGGTTGAGCTTGTAGTAGGTGTCTAGCTTCTGTACCCAAGCTCTAGCGGTGCATTTGGACGATCCGTCAAAAGAAGGTATGGTGAGTTTACCAACTTTTCGAATGAAATCAATGTTATGCCCCTGCTGCTGTTGCGGCTGTTGCCCTCCCCTTTGTGGCTCTTTGGGGTAGTTTCTTGAGTCTGAGTCCACATTACTCGACTAAGGTCATATCCTGATGGAAGTCATGGCCCAATGCTGCATACTCCCTCCGATACTTTGCAATATCCTCTGCATGAGTGGGTGGTCTCTGTGCTATCGGCATCTGTGCTGCTGCTAGGGATGCCCTCTGGAAACTGGGAAACAATGATCGAGAGATCCTACTCGCAGAAGTATATGTGCGAGTGGGTGACGGGGGTCTACTGCCTGCCCCTGAGTTCCCCTGTATTGCATGTGGGGCTTGGGTGCTCGGAATATTCACCATAGTGAATCTATCAGCCACCTGAGCCAAGGACTGTGACATGGTCCGCTAACTAGCTAACATATCACTGATAACCTGCATGAAGGATGCCACTGGTTCCATGGGGGCCTTACCACTGCCCTCTGGTTGCTCATATCTGTCACCTAGTATCCTCTCTGCTTCGCGCTCTGCTCTTCTCTCTGCTTCTCTGTGTGCTTCTTCCTCTTCCTTTGAATTGGGAGGGAAAGGAGGAAAGTTAGGCCTAGGCCTTCTTTCCTTGTGCCTGTTGTAAGTGACATATTCGTCACCTACGTGCTCACGACCATCTGGTTCTTCTGCTGTAATCATTGTCTTTAGTCACAGGCTGGCAGGACTAAAGCTCTGATACCACTGAAATATCCCTGATCCCGCTAATCAAGATATTTGCTACTGATCTAATGTTCTGTCTCGTAGATCTGATACACTGGGGGTTTCTGGATGCGTTTTATCTTCAAATCTGATACTCTGGGGGTTTCTGGATGCGTTTCAGTTGTTTGTTTGAGATGTTTATGGTTATTGCATGTGCATGTTGTATATTTATGCTTTAAACATATATAGAGGATGCATGCGTAAATAAAGAACATCAACTGCCCAATAATATGTATTATGCGACTCAAGCATGGAAATACAATAACATACTGGAAATATAGAGTATAGTCGTCAGTTAGATCTCATGGATCGTCACTGGAATACAAGCAAATAGCATAAAAATACCCGTGATCAGAAGATGAAGGAAGATTTGATGCATGCATGGATAGATCGACAAAATAGGCAATTCCAGAGAAGTACGGTAACCGCTACAAGCTGGAAAACTCGTCCAGAAGGTTAGACCCGTCGGAATGAGCTGGAAACTGTCCCAATAGAGTCGCCCTGGCCTCTAGACTGAAATGGATGAATGCCGGATGTCAGATCTGGTGTCTGATGCACTGGATCTCGACCCCTGGGGGGTTTGCGCACCTCCTGGGACACTGGATGTGCCCCAAATGATTCCACCAACGAAATCAGCTGCTATAGGACTCAAAACGATCGTGTCGCCAAATGCGGAACTGGGTCGCGAGGGTTTCCCCGGATCTGCTCTGATGCTCTGTTTGCAACCTCAAATGTCCTGCCGAAAGAGCTGCGCCCTAAATGGCTGGATGATGCGCCCTGCAAGATTCCACCTTCAGAATCTGATGGAAAGTGCCTCAATCTAAGCGCCCTGGTTGGATCTCAACTAGGTCGGAAGGAAAATGCAATCTGAGCTCGGACCTCGTGCAGCTCCACAAACCCTCAATTTGACTTGCGCCCTCACTCGCTGAGCTGCTCACACTGCAACTGGATACTCCTGAATAGCACGGTGAAATACCTGGATGGTATCTCCGATGGGCTAGGGTGTGTCTCTCGACACCGAAATCGATCAATGGTGGTGGTTTCCTCCAGAAATCCACAAAACAGTAAAGTCGACTCTCTTCCTCCTATGGGAACTCCCACCATCAAATCATAACCATGCATAATGAGGAATTAGATCAAATTCCTCCCTTTATAGCATTCCCAAACTAATTCACCATTGACCTCACTTAAGCTTGGCGCTTTTCCTCCTAAGGTGAATAATTAATTAATTAAGTCCCCCTTTAGCACCTTTTCATTCTAATTCTTCGTTGACTTAGGCTTAAGTGACTTTCACTAAGTGTTTTGGCTTAATTCATCGTTTAGCCATCAATACACCCTTATTTCTCCATCTTGTTCCCTGTTTGCGCCTGACTATAGTCTACGGGAACACATAGACTACTAAGTCACTCCCTGCTGGCCTACTCTTGGGAACGGGACATCACAGATTAATTAAATGATTTCCTAATTCTAACTTAGGAAAATAACTGTTGATGTGTTATAATCTTCAGTTGACTCTATTGGGTGCCTTTTCTAAGGTTAAAGTGAAATATAATTTAAGTTGTGGTCTTTTAATCTTGACCATTGATCTCATCTTGATGGAGAGAGCAGATCTGAGCCCTCCATCACTTTGGAGATTAGGGTTTCACTCATTCAACAAAAGTATATGAGCAGATCGACTTGGCTAAGGGGGCGCACAAGAGAAATAAAGATCAATTCCAGAGAGAGATGGATTGCAGATTTGTAGGTGAGAGTTTTTGCAGGAGGACAAAGAAGAGTCTAGTAGGTGGATCGACTCACTTTTTCACCAAACCGCAAAGGCTAAGCTTCAGATCTGGCAGAGCCGTACATAGTGACGTAGGGGTGACGCATGAGGGACGTACAATCACACAGAGGCTCATCTTCTAGCTGCTGTTTCTTTTTGGTTCTGTTGTTGAGGGTCTAGAGAGGCCGTACGGTTCTATTGGAGAGGGTTTTGCTGAAGATTACTCAGTTGTTGGCAGAGGCCGATTTACTTTGTAAGAAATCTCTATATTTTCCTGCTCAGAAATAATAAAACCTCAGATCTGCTGCACCGATTTTCCCATCTTGGGTTTTTTCGGGGACTATTGTCCAAAAATAAGTGTGTACATTTTGATGTGATTGCTGTCTACTTTTACTTTCAATTCTTGGTTATTTATTTCTGCTGTCTATTTAAATTATTTTGAAGAAAATCCCTGAATAATCAATTACAATTAACTTGATTGGTTTAAAGCTATGTTGCACGGGGACCCGTCCCCCCAAAAAAAACCCGCGTACCCGCCGTTCCCGCATACCGGGGACTTGGGGACCCTTAGGAAACTTACCCAAATTGTTGGGGACTTCATTGGGGACTCGGGGACTTGCTGGCCGTCCCCAAGACGTTCCCAACATATTTCAGGGACGTTACAAACATATTTCAAGGATGTTATAGGCAGATTTCATGGATTTTTTTGGGCAGATTTTGGGGATATTCAGGGCATATATCTTCAGTCTTGACAATCATGGAAATTGATGATTGGACAATAAGATCATGTTTCCCATCCATTATTTTTGTATTGCATTGAATCTAAATCTGTTGTAAAAGTTGTAGCTCAAAACATGGGTTTTGTATGAAGGGTTTTGATTTGGGTTTCTGGCGATTTAAATATTGTATTTTCAGCAACAAGGTTACAACAAACAAAGTTTCCATGTCAAAAAAACAAGAAATGCAACATTTCAAAGGCTGATCCTTATGGTTACTGTTCTTGTTCTTCTCATTTTTCTAGTCATTTTAGCTCTTACATATTGTACATGGGTTTTCAGGGGTCATTCAATTATAGTGCTTCCACCATCCCAACCTCAAGCATTGTGAAAACAATCAAATAGTAGTGACTTCGATTGGGCACTAAATGTTTGAATAAATTCCTATTCAATCACATTCTTAATCTGAAATATGAATCTAATCTCTTTA
>SNQJ01S0029589.1:14101-29049 GCA_010110895.2 Picea sitchensis | reverse complement strand
TACTTAGTAATTTAAGTCAGTGCCTTAAAAGGACTTGGAGTGGTATGTGATCTTTGGTGCCGCATCAATAACACACCCATTACATCTGTAAGATATATTCATGAGCATACTTTGGATATGTTGTCTCTAATTGTCTCTAATGCTTTGGAAACATGATTTAAAATCTTAAAAATATATTTTTTTTCGTTAAAATTTAAATATTTTATGTATTTTTTAAAAAACCGGTTTGACCGGTTCATTACCGGTTCTGGTTTCGGTTCTGGTTGGACCCTCGACCGGTTCCGGTTTTTAAAACTATGGTTTAGCCTAGATCACTAACTTATTTGCTGCTGTTATAAATGTTTGCTACAACTGTCTAATTGCAACAATTTTTTTGCATACTCAACATTAATTGCTAGCCAACCACTTCAGAAATTGCTTATGACAAGTTATTATCATACTACTTAGTCAATGCTATCTTTTCCTTGTCTTTTCAAGCTTCTCTGAGGAGTATTTGTTGCAGCTGTTACATTTTATCAATTGCTGTTGTAAACTTATTAACTACTGCAGTTTTATATCAGCTAGCACTTATTGTCATTGTCCATTGTTTATTGAGGTGTTATTATCATTCTTGTACTTGGAATTATTGTATATCCATGCTATATTGTCTTGTTTCGAGCAGGTACATCAAGCACTTCATTAACCTCATCTTTAAGACACAAATTTAGTGATTTTGGTAACTAGTGAGAGGGGGGAATACATCTTGAACATAACCCTAATTTTCTAGCCCTTTAGGTTACCGGGGACGCTTCCCTTGGGGTAGACCTTGCCTACCCCTAGAAAGTGGGGATTTCCTATTAAGGTGACAGTGATAGAATATCCTGCTTGTTACGCCAATCTCCCTTACTTTTTTTGGGCTTTGGGCAGGTACAGATTGTGCGATAACAGAGATTACAGGCGCTATAAGGCGCAAGCAGTTGTCATAGTCTCATTTCAGAGGGAGTCCAGGGAACCACTCCGTTTCAGTGATGTGTTATATGTTCTAGGGTTGAACAAGAACCTCATCTCAGTCTCTACTCTTGAGGATAAGGGATACAAGGTCACTTTCCGTAAAGCAAAGGTGTTCATCAGCCCTGGTGGGTCAGGTGAGAAGATGGACAGGATGATTGGGGTTCGAGAGGAGAAGGTCTACAGGTTACAGATTCAACCAGGGATAGCATTAGCGAGTTTCACCACAGATATAGGTGAGTTGTGGCACATGAGGATGGCACATATTCATTTTGGTGCTTTGGGGCATTTGAGGGAGGCAGTCACTGGATTGCCTAAGATTATAGCTGAGAGGCATGACCCTTTCAAGGGTTGTGCATTGGGAAAGTATGCCTGAAAACCCTTTCCATCTAGTGAGCACAGGTCCAAGGGAGTATTGGATCTGATACACTCTGACGTATGTGGGTCGATGACTCTGGAGTCAGTGAGTGGCTCCAGATACTTTGTCTTGTTTATTGATGACTACTCCAGGAAGACCTGGATTTACTTTCTAAAGACCAAGGACGAGGTCTTTGGGAGGTTTCAGGAGTTTAGAGCTCTGGTGGAAAACCAGACTGGGAGGAAGATTCGGGTCTTAAGATTAGATAATGGGGGAGAGTACACCTCCAAGGAGTTCGAGGATTATTGCACAACAACATGGATTAAGAAGGAACTCATAGTTCCTTACAATCCTCAACAGAATGGAGTGTCTGAGAGAAAGAACAGGACTGTGGTTGGAGCAGCACGAGCTATGATTCATGATCAGGGACTGCCATTGTTCTTATGGGCAAAAGCGAGCAATGCTGCAGTATATTTGCAGAATAGGAGTCCCCACACAGTTTTGGGGAAGCGAACACCTAAGGAGACGTTTTCAGGTACTAGGCCAGATGTGAGTCACCTTCGCATCTAGGGCAGCGTATGCTACTGTCATGTCCCTTCAGAGAAGAGGACAAAGCTGGACTCCACGACAGTAAAGGGGATACTTGTTGGCTACAACGAGGTTTCCAAAGCTTACAAAATTTATTTTCCTACACACAGGAAGGTCATTGTGTGTAGAGATGTACAGTTCGAGGAGGAACGTGCATTGAGGAGATTGAGGGATTTGCTAGCAAGTGTAGAGAACCAACAGGAGGCACAGAGTTAGAAGATAGGATAACAGGAGCAAACACAGGATACATGTGTTCAGAGGGAGACTGGTGGACAAGATCATCAGGAGCGAGATGATGAGGAAGAGCAGCATGATGCTGTTCCATAAGAGTAGATCGCTAGGCCACGACCTAAGTGGTACAAGTCCACAATCAGTGATTCTAGGTTGGCAGGGCTTCCAGAGAGAGACTTTAGACGAAGCAAACCACCAGAGAGACTTGGATATATGGCATTGATGACTCAACTCATTGATGTTGAGCCTTCCAATTATGAGAGTGCTGCATGGCATGAGGTGTGGCAGGAGGCCATGATGGAGGAATATGCCTCCATTATGAAAAATGATGTATGGGAGGTTGTTCCGAGGCTAGAGGATAAAAAGGTGGTTGGATCCAAGTGGATCTACAAAGTGAAGCATGCGACAGATGGAAGCGTGGACAAGTACAAAGCCTGCTTCGTGGCCAAGGGGTTTTCACAGCGAGAGGCAGTTGATTACGAAGAGATTTTCGCTCCTTTCGTCGGGTATTATTCAATCCGAGCAGTCATTTCATTGGAAACAGAGAAGGGCTGGTGCGTTCATCAGATAGACGTGAAGACTGCCTTCCTCAATGGAGTTGTTGAAGAGGAGGTATATGTTCAGCAGCCTGAGGGATTTGAGGTTGGCAACAGAGAGACGCATGTGTGCAGATTGAGGAGAGCCTTGTATGGGCTCAAGCAGGCACCTCGGGCATGGTACTCGAGGATTGACAACTACTTAAGAGAGATGGGTTTCCAGCGGAGTGAGGAAGATCCAAACTTGTACTTTCTTGCAGGGGAGATTCTCTTATATTGGTACTATATGTAGATGAACTATTTCTCACTGGAGATGAGCAGCTGATAGCAGATTGCAAGGTCAACCTTACAACAAAATTTGAAATGAAAGACCTTGGGTTGATGCACTATTTTCTGGGGTTGGAGGTCTGGTAGATGGATGGGCGTTTCTTCCTTGGACAAGGGAAACATGTAGTAGAGATTTTACGCAGGTTCAGGATGATGGACTGTAGGCACATGCCTACACCTCTAGTCACAAATTGGAGGAAGATAGATGTACTAGGTTCGAAGACAATAGACACCACTGTCTATCGTCAATTGATTGGATCACTCATGTATTTCCTCAATACTCGGCCAGATATCTGCTTTGCAGTAAACTCTTTGAGTCAGTTCATGGTGGACCCTTGGAGAGTACATTGGATTGCTGCGAAGCATGTGCTTCGCTATCTCAGAGGGATAGTGGAATACGAGCTATTGTATGAGCATAGTGGTGGAGTGACATTAACAGGTTTTACAGATGCTGTTTGGGCAGGATGTGCAGAGGATAGGAAGAGTACTTCAGATTGTTGCTTCAACATTGTATCGAGCATCATTTCCTGGTTCACTAGGAAGCAGACATCAACGACATTGAGCAACGCTGAGGCAGGGTACATGGCATCCAGTTTGGCAGCAAGTGAGGCATTGTGGTTGAGGAAGTTACTTTTGGGCTTGTGCAGGCAGGAGCTAGAAGCTACTGTGATTCACTGTGACAATCAGAGTTGCATCAAGCTCTCTGAGAATCCGGTGTTTTATGATCGTAGCAAGCACATCGATATCATGTATCACTTCATTCGGGATTGTGTACAGAGAGGAGCCGTGAGGCTTGATTACATACAAACTAATGAGTAGATGACAAACATCTTTACCAAGGCACTAAGCAGACACAAGTTCGAGAAGTTCAAAGATCAGATCGGGTTGAGACATAATCCCTTCCTCGCTAAGAGGGAGTGTTGAGATTGTAGCAAGGAAGGTCTTCCATCATCATTACAATGTCCTAACATGATGGAGGACAATTAAACTTAGGCTAAGTTGATTAATTAAATGATTTTCTAAGTCTAACTTAGGGAAAGAACTGTTGATGTGTTATAATCTTCAGTTGACTTTATTGGGTGTCTTTTCTAAGGTTAAAGTGAAAAATAATTTAAGTTGTGGTCTTTTAATCTTGACCATTGATCTCATCTTGATGGAGAGAGCAAATCTCATCCCTCCATCACTTTGGAGATTAGGGTTTCACTCACTCAACAAAGTATATAAGCAGATCGACTTGGCTAAGGGGGCGCACAAGAGAAAGAGAGATTGATTCCAGAGAGATGGATTGCAGATTTGCAGGTGAGAGTTTTTGCAGGAGGACAAAGGAGAGTCTAGTAGGTGGATCAAATGACTTCTTCACAAAATCGCAGAGGCTAAGCTTCAGACCTGGCAGAGCTGTACATAGTGACGAAGGACGGTCGTACAATCATGCAGA
Source organism: Picea sitchensis (assembly GCA_010110895.2). Classification (NCBI taxonomy): domain Eukaryota; kingdom Viridiplantae; phylum Streptophyta; class Pinopsida; order Pinales; family Pinaceae; genus Picea; species Picea sitchensis. The sequence continues at coordinate 24,587 of SNQJ01S0029589.1, read as the reverse complement.
GGCTCATCTTCTAGTTGCTGTTTCGTTTTGGTTCTGTTGTGGAGGGCTAGAGAGGCCGTACAATTCTGTTGGAGAGAGTTTAGCTGAAGATTATTCAGATGTTGGCAGAGGCTGATTTACTTTGTAAGAAATCTCTATATTTTCCTGCTTAGAAATAATGAAACCTTAGATTTGCTGCATCGGTTTTCCCATCTTGGGTTTTTCCGGGGACTATTGTCCAAAAATAAGTGTGTACATTTTGATGTGATTGCTGTCTACTTTTACTTTCAATTCCTGGTTATTTGTTTCTGCTGTGTATTTAAATTATTGTGAAGAAAAACCCTGAATAATCAATTATAATAAATTTGATTGGTTTAAAGTGTACTGGGTTTTAGAAATTTCACATGGCATCAGAGCAGGACTGTTAAAGAGGCAGTATCACAAGTGGGTTTTCAAGATCCAAAAGAAATCCGAAGTTTTAGGCATAGATCTAAGGCAATCGTCATCTTCCGTTGTGCTTAGGGCTTCTGCTCTAGGGTTTCAACATAAAAGAGAAGCAGAGGTAGGGTTTGAGCCGTGAGGATTTGAACATAACACTTTCAGAAAATGGCCATGAGTTTGAGGGTGGAAGACAGGTTACAAGGGGCTCAGAATTACCCCACCTGGAAAGAAAGGATGACAATTATATTGGAAGTCAATGATGTGTCTGAGAATGTCAGTGACAAGGCGACAACTCCCAAAGGTGCAGTTGAATTTGTCATCTGTAAGAAAGGTGAGGCTAAGGAATAGAGCCTGATTCTTGATGGGATAAAGGACCATGTGGTCCCACATCTCTCAGGAAAAGTTGAGGCAAAATATATGTGGAAAGCCCTAAGTGACCTCTACCAAAACAAAAATGAAAAAACAGAGTGATGGCTCTGCGCAAGCAATTGCATGGGACCAAGATGGCCTAAGGTGAGGGTGTAATACCTTATCTTGCCAGGATAACACAGATTAGGGATGAACTTGCAGTAGTCGGTGAAAAGACTGAAGATCCTGAGCTGGTGCGTATTGCACTAGATGGCTTTACTAAGTTATCGGATGTTTTTGTCCGTGGTGTGATAGCTCAGAAGAAGCTCCTTGATTGGCAACGATCGTGGGACGATTTTTTGCAGGAAGAGATTCGAATTGGTCAAACAAGACCATCATCTTTAACTCATGCAGAGGAGGAAGAAGGCTTGGCCCTTGTAGGAAAAATAAAGGTTAAGAAGAAGAGGAAAGGTGGAAAGAAAAACATTGACTTCTCAAAAGTCAAGTGCTTCCAGTGTCGCAAGATGGGTCACTTTGCATCACAGTGTCCAGAGAGAAAGAAGAAGAAGCCACAGATGGCAGCTTTAGCAGTAGGGGATGAGTTTGCCAAGTCATTTGAGGAGGATTTGTGCTTCTTCCCCAAGAGTTTATGGTTGGGGGATTTATGGGCTCATGTAGGCACCTCGGGCATGGTACTCGAGGATTGAAAACTACTTAAGAGAGATGGGCTTCCAGCGGAGTAAGGTAGATCCAAACTTGTACTTTTTTGCAGGGGAGAAGCTTCTTATACTGGTACTATATGTAGATGACCTATTTCTCACTGGAGATGAGCAATTGATAGTAGATTGCAAGGTCAACCTTGCAGCAAAATTTGAAATGAAAGACCTTGGGTTGATGCACTATTTTCTGGGGTTGGAGGTCTGGCAAATGGATGGGCGTTTCTTCCTTGGACAGGGGAAGTATGCAGTAGAGATTTTACACAGGTTCAGGATGATGGACTATAGGCGCATGTCTACACCTCTAGTCACAAATTGGAGGAAGATAGATGTATCGGGTTCGAAGACAGTAGACCCCACTGTCTATTGTTAGTCAATTGGATCGCTCATGTATTTGGTCAATACTTGGCTAGAGATCAGTTTTGCAGTAAACTCTTTGAGTCAGTTCATGGTGGACCCTTAGAGAGTATATTGGATTGCTGTGAACCATGTTGTCGCTATCTCAGAGGGACAGTGGAGTACGGGCTATTTTATGAGCGTAGTGGTGGAGTGACATTAGCAGGTTTTATAGATGTTGATTGGGTAGGATGTGCAGAGGACAAGAAGAGTTCTTCAGGTTGTTGCTATAGCATTGGATTGAGCATCATTTCCTGGTTTAGTAGGAAGCAGAGATCAGTGGCATTGAGCTCTGCCGAGGCAGAGTACATGGCAGTATGTGAGGCACTGTGGTTGAGGAAATTACTTTTGGGCTTGTTCAGACAGGGCCTAGAAGCTACTGTGATTCACCGTGACAATCTGAGTTGCTTCAAGCTCTCTGAGAATTTGGTGTTTCATGATTGTAGCAAGCACATCGATATCGGGTATCACTTCATCCGAGATTGTGTACAGAGAGGAGCCGTGAAGCTTGATTACATACAAACTGATGAGCGGATGGTAGACATCTTTACCAAGGTATTGAGCAGACATAAGTTCAAGAAGTTCAGAGATCAGATGTGGTTGGGACAAAATCCCTTCCTCGCTAAGAGGGAGTGTTGAGATTGTAGCAAGGAAGGTCTTCCATCATCATTACAATGTCCTAGCTGCTAGCATGATGGAGGACAATGAAACTTAGGCTAAGTTGATTAATTAAATGATTTTCGAAGTCTAACTTAGGAAAAGAACTGTTGATGTGTTATAATCTTCTATGACTTTATTAGGTGTCTTTTCTAAGGTTAAAGTGAAAAATAATTTAAGTTGTGGTCTTTTAATCTTGACCATTGATCTCATCTTGATGGAGAGAGCAGATCTCAACCCTCCATCACTTTGGAGATTAGGGTTTCACTCACTCAACAAAGTATCTGAGCAGATTGACTTGGCTAAGGGGGTGCACAAGAAAAAGAGAGATCGATTCTAGAGGGAGATGGATTGCAGATTTGTAGGTGAGGGTTTTTGCAGGAGGACAAAGGAGAGTCTAGCAGGTGGATCGACTCACTTCTTCACCAAATCGTAGAGGCTAAGCTTTAAGATTTGACAGAGCCGTACAGAGTGACGCCGGGGTGATGCATGAGGGTCGTACAATCACGCAGAGGCTCATTTTCTAGATGCTATTTTGTTCTGGTTCTGTTATTGAGGGTCTAGAGAGGTCGTACGGTTCTTGTTGGAGAGGGTTTTGCTGAAGATTATTTAGCTGCTGGCAGAGGCCTATTTACTTTGTAAGAAATCTCTATATTTTCTTGCTCAGAAATAATAAAACCTCAAATCTGCTGCACTGGTTTTCCCATCTTGGGTTTTTCCGGGGACTATTGTCGAAAAATAGGTGTGTACATTTTGATGTGATTGTTGTCTACTTTTACTTTCAATTCCTGGCTATTTATTTCTGCTGTGTATTTAAATTATTGTGAAGAAAAATCCTGAATAATCAATTAAAATTAACTTGATTGGTTTAAAGTGTATTGGGTTTTAGAAATTTCACAATATTTGGTGACTACACAACATGAAATTAGTTGCCATCCTTCTTAGGTTGAGTTGTTTACAGATTTGGTTTACTTCAGCTTGTCTTTTAGAGGTTCTTATTATTTGGTGGTGAATTATCAATTAGTGTCTTTGATGCCACATATGAAATTTCCACTATCCGTAAGAGCAAGTTCTGTTAGCATATCTAAGCTCAAGGTCATAAGTATTAGTTTTAGTTAGATGCTCCTGTATAAATCCTAAGTCATTATTGTCTCCTGTTACTGAATGTTTTTGGTTCTTGTGAGATTTCTTCTTGGTAATTGCCACGCAACTCTTATGGTAGTTGTATAATCTCCAGAAACACTTGGTCTACCTTGCACAACCCTGATCCACTGCCCCTCTTGGCCCCGTTCAAAAATAAGAAGAAAAAATCCTTGAATGTTAGAACACCATAAATAAATTCCAGTGTATTGATTTTAATTGAGATTGGATGTGTTAGTAATCTTCTTATTCCAAATTTGATGAATGTGATATATGGTTTCCAAGTCTATATGCACTAATCTGTAATCTTCTTTGCCTGTCCCTGTTCCAATTTTTTATTTTCAAATTTCTGCTTCTGTTCACATAGTACTATGTGTTGAGTTTTGGTGTACCTCGGGAAGTGGTTCCCTTGTGGTTTGGAGCCTCTTACCACAAGAGGGAGATGTTGGTACTCTTGTACTTTGTACTTTATGTCTAATTTCACTTTGACTTAGGAGATTAAAGTCAAGAGTGAAATTTGGTCATTTTAGCCTAAATTGACTATTAATTCACTTTGTGGGTGAATTGGGGGACATAAAGTAAACTTAGGGAACTTGAACCATAGTGGGTTTTGAGTTGAGATTATTGTGGGATGATCTCAACCAGTGTTACTAGAACCGGACCGGAACCGGTAAAATCGACTAGTCCGATCGGTTCACAGGGCTTACTGGTTCAAACCGCTTTTGACCGGTTCCGTACGGAACCGGTTTTTTTCCCATTTTTTTCCTCAAACCAACTAGTTCCATACAACCGCCGTACGACTGGAAAAGTGAGGGGATTTGCAATTTTTTTTAAAAAATTAAAAAAAGAAAGAGACTCAACCAACAACTTTTGACAATGAAGACCTTTCCTAGATGGATTTGGATCCCCAAACACATCAAGAGAATGTGTGCACTGATGTTGCAACTGTATCTTTGCGTTCTGGACCAGGGGAATCAAGCCAGGCTTAGAATCCCCCTGTTGAGTCTACTCATGTTGAGGATGTAGATGATGACTCTGAGTCTGAGTCTTAGTCTGAGTCTGAGTCCTCTGAGTCTGAGTTTCAGTATGCAGATTCAGACTATTAGATTGTGTAGTCTCTACTTTCTAGCCTCTAGCCTAGACTCTAGAGTTATTTTTGGACTTTATAGGCTATTTAAAGCCTTTTTGATGATGTACTTTGATTCAGATATTCATATGACTATGGAGTGAACTTACTGTTAGTGCTATTTTGGTTTTATACAATGTTGCTTGTTATATATATATGAGAAACTTTGCAAATTTTTGTATAATGGTTTGGATTCACATGGATGCACATGAATATGTATTTTTTTTTTTCAAAATTTGAATATTTTATGTATTTTTAGTGACCAGTTTTTTGATCCGGTTTTTTCCGGTTCGGTTCCGTTTTTTTTCTGGTTCCGGTTCGGTTCCGGTTTTTTGGGTCGACCGGTTCAACAACCAGTCCGGTTCTGGTAACTATGATCTCAACCATTGATTAGGGATGGCTTGGGATGATCCTAGCCATTCACTTTTAAGTTTCCTTATGATTTGCTCAAGGAGGGCGCAAGAGGCCTAAGGAGGCTCATTCACTCTTATGTTCACCTAGAGAGTTTGAGGAGGAGCATGAGGATGAGATTGGAGGCATTGGAAGAGGGTAGCTTGGGCGCTTCTATTAATGGAGGAGCTATGGGAGCTTGGGACCCTATTATTTAGTGGTGATCACACTTGCTTGGTGGAGGGTGCACACCTAGCAGGAAGGAGCTACACTTGGAAGATTTCAGATCTGTTTGTTTTAGTGGAGTGGTAGTACACAAGAGCACATTTGTGTGCAAGGGATTCTTCTTCAAAGCATCCAAGGTCAAGGGCGCTTCACTTCAGTGGATTTGGCAATAAGAGGAAGAGGCGCACTAGTCTTGGGTGCATTTCTTCCTGGTTCCTTTGGCAAGTCTCGAGAGGAGCTTGCTTTGTATATAGGTTCCATCATATTGTATTTCTTGTTGTATCTCATGCTTTAGACACCACTTATATATACTTCCATTCCAAACTGGTTTTCCCCAGGGGGGTTTTATCCAGGGTCATGTTGACCAAAAATACCTGTGTTCATTTCATGCATGCTTAGAGTGTAGATCAACTTCTTTGTGTTGTAAGATCTAGAGGAAGTGTTACTTGTTTTGAGATATATTGCATGTGCTAACCACCGGTTCAAAAACACTTGCAAGGGCACCTCAAAGAACACTTAACCTACAAAAACTATGGGCAGAAAGTTACTAAACTGTTTGCTTTCCTGAAAGCAGCAAAGGACAGTTTTGAAGATTGAAACTTAGAGCCAATCTCAAGGTCAAAGATACACCTTAGTTGGCACCCTCATAGTACCTCAGTTTTCTTCACTATGTCCTTAATCTGTACATATTTTGCAATTGAGTCTCCTGGATATATCATATAATTCACACGTTGTTCATGTGAAACTTTTCTATGTTTTGGATGTTGCTAGTACTAAAAAATTATAATTAGAGACCTCAAATTGATGTAGTGATTCATTTTCCAAGTGATTTTCACTTTTCTGCGTTGGAGTTTTTGTATTTGATGTTTTGGGTCACTCTTGTTCATCCTTCATCGATACATGAATAGTGATAAGGTTGCAAATTATCTTGTTAGATATATACATTGATGTTGCGATTAAATGATGGGTCGGCTTTAATAGTGTAATCAATGAGATCTTTGGCTGACAATTGTATTTATTTTATGGATGTTGGGTAACCAATTGCGATTTAAATTCCAACTATCATCCCTCTTAAGATTCTTGGGGTATTTCTCAATCTCAACCACTTTTCATAGATGCCTCTTGGTATAGTGAACTACTCTAGCCACTACTTCTGTGTCTTCTATGCATATGTGATGCTTCATGGTGTTAGAATGTTCTGTCAGGGCAGAGTTTTTAATCCTATCATGTCGGAGATCTCTACTATGTTTGCTAATTCACTTTGCTACGGATATGCCAATTTCTCCAATGTATGGGCATCCACAAGAACAATTGATGTGATATACCCCCCTATGTTGTTTAGGATCGATTCTATCCTTTAGATATTTTAGATTCCTTTTCGGAGTTTTAGGTGGAAGGAAGTTTGTCCTTGTCTTTCTTTTCATCAAGAACTTTGCAGTTTGATTAGTGACACCTTTGATGTAGGTTAGATAAGATAAGAGCCTTGAGGGTTAGCTCAAGTGGTCATGAGCTAGACATGAGATCTCTGCCCCGAAGTTGGGGAGGTCACATGTTCAACTTTCTTGACCCCCTTGGGGTTTGGCTCCGTAATCAGGGCCGACTGTTTAACTCGTTTACCATCCATGGATCACGGTGAAGTACTTGGAGGGTTTTCTGCAAGGTTTTCTTTGGAAACAAAAAAATTAGATAAGATATAATTTTATTAATGTCCATCAAATGACCACAAAAGAGGTCAACAAGACTACTAGGTACATTTGCATCAATTCAAAGTGGGAGTGCAAAGGCCACTCTTATAAATAATGATAAAGCAGTTCTAATCTATAAGATGTAGTATCTAGAATCTCAAATTAAAGAGGAGAATACAAAATTGTAGCATAAAGGCAAAAGTGATAGCCCTGCTAAGAACCAAAGCCCTAGGTAGAATTCCTTGCATGAGGGTACTTGAGAGGAAAACTTAATGTCCCGCGATAGTGATGCTTGAGCATGAGGAAGGGGAGGGACAACTTCTGTTCCCTGGGCCAAAAATTCCAATATTTGTATCTCTCCTATCATCCGAGGCTGTAGGGAATAAACTGTTGATATATTTTTGATTGGTAGACTTGGAAGAATTGGTATTAGATGTGTCTTGTTGCGTAGATGATGCAACTTGTTGTTGAGATCTAGAGGAAGTTGATTATTTACTGCTGCTGTGTGAACTATCTTAGGTTTTGAGACAACATATCCATAAGGGTATTGTTGGCCGAGCCTGGATGGCCTCCCAGGGTCGCATGGATTTGGTGGTTGAAATGGTGCTGTTGTCTTCTTGCCTCTTGGTGCCTTTTTTCACTGGGAGCACTAGAAGAAAAGATGTATTGATCCTGGAAGTGTCTGGTCTTGGGGGGGGGGTTGGAGTGAGTGTGATTGGAGTCCAAAGGCTTCCCTCATGAACAAGGCTAGGCATCACTGATTTGGATATTGAAAGAAGGTGGGGAGGGAGTTTTGGGACTCCCTAAATAAAAAATTACTGACCTTGGATCTCATAATAGAAAGGGAAGCGAAAGATAAATTGCTCCTATGTCTCAGTGTTGTGAAGATGGCAGCACTGGCAGATCTTGTCCACCCATGTTATATGATGATCGTCTTTGATCCAAAGCCGATGCGACCAAACCTGGAACTCTTCTTGGTTATGTCTTGGATTCCTCACTTTTTGGAATGCCCTTCTAGTCTACTTGTCCTTGTAGCCATTCTTCTTCATAGCACTGGTTATATATATTTTTTCCTGATCAATGTGGTCTTTATTTATGATTCTAATTGCCCCAGTGGCTAAAGTAATATAATATCATATAATATTGAGTTTCTCAAGGTTTCCTGGTTTCATATTATGTTTTGGCTCTACATATAATTTTAGTCTAATTTCTTGATTGTAAAGCTCCAAGATATATCTAACACTTGCTAATTAAAGCTTCTGTCAATCTAGAACTGAATTACATAAGCTTTGTCTAGAATGAAGTTACTTTTTTTGGAGATCTCATTCCTTACAAATCTACATTAACTCCTTTTAAATGTTCCTTCGCAGCTAAATCAAAATCGGATGAATGTGCAGAGAGATAATAGAACAGAGCCAGTGGAAGTCGAGTAAGTGCCATGCAGTATATCATTTTTTTATCAACACAGTTTTTTCTTGTAATTTTCATGGTTTGTGTAGCCAACATTCCAATTGGCAATAAATACTTAGGATGTTTTTACAGACTCGAGAGTTTTGTAAATATTTTCTTCTTTAGGCAATTTTTTCCAGTAAGAATGCAGCTAATGTTTGTCAGTCAAGAAAACAAAGTTCCCGTTCCATCTAAAATAAGGTTGTTAACTGTGATGATGTTCATTATTTGCCTGTAAGAAAAGGAAAATAGGTGATTATGATAACATTTTACAACTATTCACTGCTGGCATAGTTCTGTGGACAATGTGGTATTAATCTGTTTTTATGTAACTGGTTCACAATTAAAGCTTAGGGTTTATTGATGTTATGGTGAATCTTGACTGTTATATTATCTTAAATTCATTGTTGGTCAATAAATAATCAGCTCCGTAAACTCATTTTAATAAGATTTTTTATTGAGGTGTGAGACTTGCGACTGATCCTTGTATTACATCTGTAAGGAAACATGCATTCACAATCACCCCAGGAGCTATGTGTGGATTATAAAGTTTCCTGCTCTTTAATTAAACGTGAAACATGAATTTGGAAGCAATAAAACTAGTTTTGCATGAGTGGGGCTGGGTGCAAGTGTGGGTACATGATAGGGATTCTCGTTCTGAGCATTGGTTTCTTAATATTTAGTATGGTTATGATGCGTGTGCACATAGGAGATTATTATTGTCGAGGTCTCTTTGGTTTCCTATTCTCTTGGAGTAGTTGAGATCCTATCTCTACCTATGTCTATTATTGTACTTAGTTGCTAGTTCTTAGGATCTTGTTGAGCATTTCTCTCCTAGTTTGTTGAGGTAGTTCTTTTGATGTAAAGCTATTTAAGCTTGGGTTTGCTTAATGAAAATCAGTCATAGGTTTGTGCTTTGCACTTTGTTGTTGAACTCTGCTCATGAGTGGGATTACCCACATCATTGGTATCATAGCTTTTTGATCCAGCCTTGGGTTTGGGTAAATGCTCCTCGTTTCCTTCAATTCTTCCCTCCAATTCCATTTTGGAGTTTGGATATCATTGGCTTCCATCTAATAGTTTCTTGTTGTTGGTCTTATGTATTGATCTATCAACATCAATCCAAATATGATTATTCTACATCTTTTCTGAGTTTTTCCCATGCAATATCTTGATCAAGGAGCTCTGTCTACTCAACTTTGAAGCTTCTCCAGTGTGCACATTCCCCACAGTGTGGTCCGCATGAATGATCCCGTAGGACAATGGAACAGATTGAACGGGCTGCTAATTGGGAAAAAGGGGCCCTCAACCTCTAACATACAAAGCCTTCCCACCTATGGCCTTGTTGACTAGATCGTGTGGCCCCAGCATAACCACAACATCGTTCCCCATGCTCTTGTAGAAAACATCTCTAGTGTTACGATTTGTACTGCTAACCCATGCTTGGCAAAGAATCTCCGTGCCTCATTGGAATCAAAAGTTGGCCGGGGCATTCTGGTGGTTGACTAGTTGATTTTTGAAGCATAAGGTGCTGAAGATGAACGTGAGATCATTAGATTGTAGGATGAAGCTGCAATATGTTTGATTCCTGGTGCTCTGATTGGACTTGGTCACCAATTGCACCACCATTGTTATAGAATTAACATGGGCTAGCTGTACAAATTTGAGTAAGGATCAGATTTTGGCATCAAGCAAATTGAGTCTCATGCACAATGATCACCTCATGAGATCATGATCTTCTCCTTGGGCACAAGTTTGCAGTTGTGGTCATGGTCATATATTGATTCATTATCTTGCTAAGTGATATGCCATATATGTTGAAATTCTGAGGTCCTATGAGGCTGCCATCTAAGGTCTGTCTTTGACCTTAGTATGGCTCTAAGTTTCAACTGTTTGGCTGTCTTCTTTTGCTGTTTTAGGACAGCAAACTGTCA
>SNQJ01S0029588.1:59945-76858 GCA_010110895.2 Picea sitchensis | reverse complement strand
ACTCCAATATCAAATACTTCTTTGAATGTATTCTGGAAGTGCTAGTATTGTTCTATTATAGGTTTCACTTAACAACAGTACAAGTAGGATCTCATACAACACAGAAAGATAATACCAGTTTCGTTGATTAGCTACAAGTTGTTCTGCGTGTTATTTAGTTAAGTTGTTTATGAATGAAGCGATGATTACATTAATTAGCTTTGACTATTTTTGTGTCACTGTTTCAATCGTATTCACTTAGTATTTATTCATTTAATATATTTATAAAAAAATCCAAAAGGAAGTGTTGTTCATATTTGATTCATAAACTTTATCAAACAATCATTTTCGTAAGATTTCATGCAAACCTTGTAAACTGTATATAAATTGTTCATAATCATTTGTATATTCACATTCTTAGATAAATATTTGTAATTCTTGTGTCGATTGTTAGAATCTTTTCTTTAGTTAGTTTATTTTATTTTTGTATCTTTAGGACCCTATTTCACTAACAGAGCCATTAAACCCATCATAATAGGTTACACCAAACAACTTGGGTTATTTAGACAACCCCGGACCAGATCTATTCTTCCAGTTGACGACAAGTCAAATTTTCTCGTCAACAAAACCCCAAGTTGGCTTTACCTGAGATAAAGACTGAAACTGATTCAATTTCCTCCTTTACTAATAAAGGAAAAATACCCATATTGATACCTTCTTAGATTGATATTCCATTAGTCCCTGAAATAAAGTTTCTAGCTTCCCAAAGCTTCAAAGAATATATATTACACTCTGATTTGACTCCTGTTGGATCTCCTGTTTATATATCCTGCAAGTCTGAAGAACCTACTCCTCATCTCTCTTTTCCCCCTTTTTTTGATTTTCAGTCTCCTGGCGATCAGTTCCCAGAACCCGTTTCTCTTTATCTTGAAGTAGTCGGAAGGTCTCTACATATCTTTGAAAATCCTCTGTACAATCTCCAAGTTTCATTCCCTAGATTATCAATGGATGCTGCTGGAGGAGGTGGTGTTAGAGGAGGTGGTGTCGGAGGTGGTGGAGGTGGAGTAGGATTTGGTGTTGGAGGAGGAGGAGGATGCGGTCAAGGACCACCCCCAAGTCCTAGAATTTTCGCTAAATTAGTTGCTAGGTACACTTCTTTAGTCCTCCCAGTTCCCCTCCATTATTTACCCAAAAACTATATGAAAACCTGCCAAAGTTCATAGGAGAGGGAGACTTAACGACCACTGAACACACAAATTTTTTCGATCAATTCACCGATATCCTTGGCCTTGACCACAAGGATGTTTATTCAAGGCTCCTAGTTCAAACTTTCGAAAGACAGGTGAGAACCTGGTTCTGAGGGCTGCCAGAAGGTTCTATAAGAACATATGACGAGTTAGAAAATGCCTTTCTCAGACAATGGGGAGTGTTATGGTCCTAACCCGCACATAGGTAGAACAATATATTCATATGTAATAAAGGTCAAGATTAATAAGGCCTTTCAATAAAATAGAATAAAGCGGATGTAAGAAGACCTAATAGAAGCTTCCGCTTCTAGAATGATCTTCCTCTAGATGCTTGTTTTAATAGACATATTTAGTATAAATAGGAGTCGAGGGTATGAGAACCCTAGCTTGGATAATATTGTAATAGAGCGTTGTTCAACTGGAGGTTGCCCCCTCGAAGAGGCCTGTGAACATTGCTTTCATAATCAAAGTGCTATTTCTATTATTGTTCTTATATCATTTCAGTGCTATTGTGGTGATTGTTCTGGTTATATTGTTGTTATTCTGCCATTTCTAGCATTTTATTTCTGTTCTGCATACTTTTTATATATCGTATATTACAAGTGGTATCAGATCACTTTCCTCGAGAGAAAGTGTGGGTTAAATTTTTTTCAGGGTAGAGACATATTCTAGCATCTTTAAGCCACAAAGATTTGTCGCTATGTGAATAAACCCACGGTTGAGGGATTCATACACACAGGAAATACAAGTGGTACTTAAGCACACATCTATTGACCACCCTTGTAACCCTTGTTGGTACCCCTTCGAGTGGTAGCACATCAGACAACACCTATGTACAGATCGACCTAGATTACCTGAAGCCCTCTTTAGATAAACCGATTGGTCGCCTGACTGCTATAGTGTCACCGAGAACATCACTTGGGAAGATACTCTCTAGTACTTGGGTATTCGGGTATTACAACTAAGGGTACGGTCTATCCTCCTTAGTTAGTGCCTTGAGATATTGGGCCGAGTACTACTGTTGGACCCCGCACGTATATCAGAGACCTATAGCACAGGGAAAACCCTTGTATGTAGAACCCTTGAATACCTAACCCTTGGGGACATAAACATAAACAAATTAAAACAAACAAGATCTATTTCCGCGCAACTGTGTTCGGGTTGCCAAATCACTACACATTTATTCCTGGATAAGCATTTGGGAATTTAATCACTGCAATATTCTTTAGACCGGAGTATAACTCTGCATGAGACATATTCCATTGGATTAATCTCTTCTCCCTTATCACATTCATCCATATCATTTTTTGGCAAAATATTTGACCTCGCCCGCCCCTTTTCAGTTCCCCATCCTCATGGCCCATAACCGTAGCCAAGACTTGGAATCTCGCTTCAACATATTGCAATCTGGTCTCATCGAGACCCAACAAGAAGTGAAACAACTCAGTGTCAATGTTTTCTCCATCAATACAACCATGCAGTCCTCAATGGAGGAAATCAATCAAGACCTCACCATCCAGCTTGAATCTGTCTTTTCGGCACTCTGTACCAAACTGCATATCCCTATAGTGTAAGATCCCCACCGCTCACAACAACAAGCTACATACAACAGGTCAAACTTTTTTTGTGTGTTAGGAAAACAAAACATCGAGAACAAGGTGCCCAAGGAATTATTCGTCGAACTCAACATCTAACCTCACATTCCAAATGCGCAGGCAGTTTGTAGTCTACTATAGTCCCTTGATAAAAATTCAAGGCGTAATAAAAGTGTTAATTCCTCACTTGTTAGTATATTGATGTTGCAAGCCAGGTTTGCTAACCCGTCACCTGACCAATGTGTGAAGGCGTAAGGTGAACGAATGTACACACAAGGTGTGTAAGAAAAACTAAACACAACCTCAATTAATCATCGCCTAGAGTTAGGGCACAGAAGCATCGCCACTTAACTTGCTGTACAGGATCTAAGGAATCACAATCAGACACAACTTAAAAACTTAACGCCCGCATGTAGTCTAAAGCCTCTAATACATTCCTTACATCTCGGTTCCACTGCGTGCGAGGTGTCCAGGGACTAACATCACTTATGTTAAGTTTTGTGTGCAAGAACCTTAAATTCTAATCTATCTCATCATCAACATGGATTGTGCCAGAAAATCTAAGTCACGATTTGGCAAGCATTACTTTAAGCTCAGGCACAAGGGTATCATTTATTTAACTCGGTGTGCGCATTCAATCTATTACCAAATCCAGATGCGCACAAAGTTTAAGATCTAAGTCATCATATAGTGCAAACATCAATGTTTCTAGAGTTCATCTAGAATTTATATCATTAAAAACTGACTTTCCAACAATAAATGGATGAAGCAAACAATATTATCTATGTCTTAAATATTTGGACAATTCTCATTGATCACTAATCCCATTGCATACCAATACATAATCCCTTTCTCTACCTTCTATATGTGTTCCATTGTTATCATTCTCTTAAATTGTCCTTGTCTTGTTTGTATACTCTAATGATGTAAACCACTTTATCTCTTCAACATAATTAAATATGTAAAACCAACCCTTCACCACATCAGTCATCAATCCTTTTAATTTTTATTTTTCTTTACACATTATATATATTATATTAATTCAATTTCAAATTTGTTTTGATTAGATCATTAATATATTTTCACTTATCATTAAACAAATACTAACATAATAATTCAAAAACTCAATTATAAGTGATATCTCTTACCTTTAGGTGTACACAATTATTTTAATAACATGAAATTCTTCCACTTAGTTTATCATTTAGTTAAGATGCGATTTTCCTTTATCATTGGTAAAACTAAAGGGAACAACAAAATAATCGCATAAAATAGCACTCACAATTCCATATCTAAAACCCAGGTAATTAATGAAGACAACCATTACTTAACACACTCACTATCACCTCGAAGTCTTAAATTAGCAGTACATTTGTCTTCACCGGCTGAGCGCAATAAAGCTGTGTGTGGCATCAATCTCGGAATACCTCCAGGAATTGATTGTGTCAGTCAAGCTACACATGGAGGCAGGTTCAAAAGAAACAAGAAATTTGCCAGGCTGGGCCTGAAGGCCGGTTCAGAAAGCAACAATTAATTTCATTCCATGCTTTCATATCTGAGTTAATATTTGCACCAAGAGCTTCACGAAGAGAGAGAGTTTTCAATATGAGGTTTCTCATCCTCTGAGCGGAAATATTTGTTCTGCAATTTAGGAAGACTGTCCTTCCATGAAATTTTTCCGACCCATTTATCATTACCTAGATCTTCCTGATCTGAGGTTGCTCTGCTCGATAAAATAGAACTAACCACAATGCTACTTGTATTGGGCAGTTGTCTTGCATCAAGGAACAACAGATATAGGGATTTAATAATACTGTTCACTGTCCAAATTAATGGAATAACTCAGAAGGACTCGTTATCTCATTAATTCGATGTTAAAAACCAATATCTTTGTCCATTTAAAAAAAACTAAGTTAACTAAGACACTTCTGTACAACAATTAAATTTCCATGCATGGTTGTCAGCCGTCAACAACATTTTTAAAAAGAAAATGTAGGTAAAACTAACAACAATAATGCTAGTTAAATTCCCAGCATTTAAACGCCTATGGTAGACAACTGCAATGGGGTAAAACGCACAAGAAAAACAAAACATACAGCATCAATGCAATACCAAAATTGTTGTCCTGGCAGACGGTTAAGCCCTCATTCGAGATGGATATGAAATCGCTGGGGAGATAGAGATATGGCACGCTCTAACCACTGCAACTAAGTGGGTGTCTTTTTCATTTAAAAAAAAAAAATAGTGACATTCGGTCTGAACCTTTGCACTGTAGCCTACGACGATCACCAAATAAGACGAATGAACCAACATTAACAATCGGTGGGTGACTGTCAACTGTCAACAATTATAAGATGAATCGATCAACCTTTATTGAGATTTTATGTTATTTATTTTGACAGCTATTTTCCCCTCACGATCTGAGGCCAAGAAGTATCAATTTCTGCTCCTTAGACAATCATTCATTTAGGATTACAATTGAACCAATGCCAACTACACTATTTCAGATTTATTTCCAAAATTCTGAATCTACTAAGATAATCATATTTACAGTTTAGTAATACAATTCTTATTTATGAAGACGGAGTACCCAGAACCCACATTTCTTTAATAATTTTTTAGCTCAACAGTTTGCACCTTATAAAAATAAAGGTAAGTAAACAGTAGCGTTAACACTGTCATTGGAACAGTAACAAATCGCAGCATAAGTCAGTGGATCAGTAACAATCCGCAGCATAAAAAAAAAATCATAATCAGGCAATGAAATATAGAGGCAACTCGTGGTTGGAAGGGTTAAGAGTGGGAGGAAATTTTTCCCTCGAAATAATGAATTGCAGTGGGGTAATTCGAGGTAATGCATGTTGAAATGTAGAGGGTAGTTTCCTTCAAACATAGTAAACGTAGAGGTAAAAATACCAATGCGAAGCCCAAGAAAACGTAGGGATTGAACGCAGAATATAACGACGATTTTATGCGTGAAGAAAGACTACCTCGGAGGTAATCAACATCGCAAGGCACAAGACCAACAACTGTCAAGGACAACAACAGAGGTAGCCGACGGATGGGTTCATCCTTTGCTTCACCAACCTAGCATAGAAAAGCAGGGCGTTGAGATCCATAGGTCTTTTAATGCCGAGGCGACAACCGTAGATCAAGCTCCTGACCGACTGCTCAAGCGAGGACTGGTGGGCTAGGGATGGAGGAAACAATCACAAGGGTCACAATCAACACCATTGGGCGATCACGACACACGGGAAGATGAAGGTCACATAGATCAATCAACCAATCACTCGGCTAGGCTAAAACAATTCAATAATGAAACTAGATAATCAGTTTACCTACTTAAAAACACATGCAGATCTAAATCATACATCCTAAAACATTCTATCATTCAACTAAAAAGCGTATCATTTCCTGTTTTCCTGCTCTGAGTGTCGTCCACGCGCTCCGTGAAGATCCCGCTCGCCGACCGTCAAGACTACACCGGTACCTCCCAGCCAATGCTAGGGGTACTCTTCTTCCCCCTTAGCCCCCCGAGCCACAAAGGGGCCACACACTATCCATATGGTACACCTAGCTCCCACCTTGCCTCGCAAGGCCAAGCTACCACTCCTATCTGAGATGGTAAATCCCAACTCCCCACAAGTAAATCAGTCAAGTCACTAATCCGACAATGTAACGTTACGCTAACCGTCGATCCCCCTTTCTTCCTTCAACTCCCTTTCTTGTATAGAGTTTTAGAACTCCCATTCTTTCCCTAAATCTCATTTAATTTAAGTTTTAATAAAAATCTTCTAAATATTCTCCTTCGCACAAGTGTCATCCATCCCCCTCTTTCCTCCAATAATTTTTTTCTTTAAATTAATAATTGTCTCATTTCCCTCACCCACCTAGAGTTACTTCTAAATTTACTCCTAGGTGTCCCTAGATTCCCTTACAGGTTTTAAATACTTTCCCTAAAATGAAGTTGCTAATTTAGTTCAATTTACAAGGTTCTTAATTGCAGATTCTTTACTAAGTTGACCTCGCTTTTTACCATAAGTTCCCCTCTTTCCCTTATTATGTTACCTCTATTCCCTAATTTCCTAAATTTTATATTTCCTTCTTTCCCCCTTTTTATTAGAGCCAAAATGGCAGTTGCCCAATTTACCCTGTTTTCCTTTTATTAATAATTTAATATCTTTTTACACTTTCACAAGTTAAATAATTAATTTCTTCTTTACCTTTGATAACCACAGATTTTATTTAAGTTCTTACTCTCTTCATTTTACCCAAAATTTATGAAGTCCACAATTATTGCTTACGTGGTTTTTATTTTATTTTATTTAAACTTTATCATTTTTCTTTATAGAGATATTTTCTTAAGGATAGACAAAAGTTTACCCCTAGAGAAGTTTTTGACTTGGAACTTAGATTCTAGACTGGGTGACACTTAATTAGGGGAGTTTTTTTTTTTTTTTTAATTTTTTAATGAGATAAATGTCGTAGGGCCATCTAGGTTCCTCCCTCTATCATCATCAACGCGACGTTACCTTCAGGATGCACTAGGCACTCCAAGGGTGCCACTCGCCTCATCTGTTCCTTTACGCGACGTGCCCTTCAGGATGCACTATGTGCTCCAAGGGTGCCACTTGCCTCTTGTGTTTCTTTTGTGCGACGTGCCCTTCAGGATGCACCATGTGCTCCAAGGGTGCCACTCGCCTCTTGACTGATTGACATACATCAATAAAACCTAGAGGAAACACTTCGCCAGGTGAACTTGTGGGAGACTAAGGGATTCTAAGGAATAAGGCCCCCGCCTTATTGTGCACCCCTTAGAATCATCGTGAGCGACAGTCCCAGTCTGCCCTCATGGAATCGTGGGTCCTCTCGAACTAGGTAATCGTTAACCTACAATTCAAGCCATGAAATGAGTGCTAATAGGCTGTGGCAGGGCTGCTATCCACACCTCTCCCTCAACCTCTCTAGTATTCATGTGTGGCCCCTTTACTCCATATGTGAGTCTGTTCGGAAAGCTATCGTCAGCTTGCATCATCAACACATCATGTTAGAACATATCCACATCCTATCATCTAGTCAGATGCACTAATATCATAGTAAAACAATCAAACCCCAAAGGCACACTCATTAACTCGATCAAGAGTCCAAGGGGTTCCATCGATGCCTCCGCATCCAGAAGGTCCAAAACCCTACACACTCAGTAAAACCGAGTCAATAGCACCTGTCTATGTCAAAGCGGTAGAACAACATGTCACCATCCCATAATGCCTCATAATCAAAATCAAAAGTTTTAATATCATAATAATCCGGATCACTTGCGAGAAAGTGTCCTCTAATAATAAGTTCTCTTTCTACACTAGAGCGGGATGTTACATACACACCCTCTTGGTCTAAACTTCATCCCAAAGTTTCACAGTATAAAATCCGAAATAAAGTGTATCATAGTATCGTATGTCTATCTATCAAACAAAAATGGAAACTGCTGGCGCATATCATATGCATCCCCACAGGTCGCCGAGTGCGGACTATAACTTGTCCCACTGGACCTTGACCTGCTCTATCGTTCGACGTCGTAGCTGTCGAATGCGATGATCCAAGATGCGGACTGGCTCATCCGTGAGCACTCCCTTGTCCGATACCTACAAGGAACTCACGTCAATAACATGTCTAGGATCACTAATATAATGTCTCAAAACAGATATATGAAAAACATCGTGCACACGCCTCAAAGAATCGAGCAAGGCTCGTCGATATGCCACGGGACCCTTTCTCTCCATAGTCTCAAAAGGTCCCACAAACCTAGGAGAGAGTTTATCTCCCTTCCCAAACTTGATCGAACTCTTATGCGGCTTAACCCACAATAAGACTTGATCTCCAACCTCGTAACTACGGTCGATATAGGCACATTGACATATCTCTTATGTCGATCCTGCGCTTGTTTAATCCTTTGTCTTATTGTTTGTATTTTCTCTTCCATTCTTGGACCGCTTCTGGTCCCACCAGGACCCTATCCTCAAGTCAATCCAAACTCAAGGGAATCTTACATGGTCGCCCATAAAGAAACTCAAAAGGCGCTATCTTAATGGTGCTTTGGTAATTGTTGTTGTAAGAGAACTCCACCAGTGGCAAGAATTCCTTCCAACGCTTTTGTTGGTCCATTACGTACATGTGAAACATGTCCTCCAAGGTTTGGTTCGTTTGTTTGGTCTACCCGTTAGTCTCCTGGTGATACGCCATACTAAAGTTAAGTTGGTTTCCAAAGGCCTCTTGGAAACTCGTCCAAAATCATCCAGTAAACACCGATCCTCGATCGGATATAATCCTCTTAGGCACGCCATGCAACCTCACCATCTCACTGATGAAAACTCTAGCTATGTTAGGTGCCTGATACGTCAAACGCACAATAATAAAGTGAGAACTCTTCGTCAGAGTGTCTAATACTACAAAAATCAAGTCATTTCTCCTTGCCGTCAGTGGAAATCCAACAATAAAATATATTGAAATAACCTCCCATTTCAATTCTGGAATAGCATGTGGTTGTAGTAATTCTGCCAGGTGTCTATGTTCAACCCTTTACTTGCTGACATTCTAGAAATCTGGCCACATAGTTGACTATGTCTGCCTTCATTCCCTTCCATAAGAATAAGGGTTTAAGGTCTGCCCTCATCTTCGTGAATCCTGGGTGAGCCAGGTACACTTTTCTATGAGCCTCGCTCAGGATCAACATCCTCAACTCGTCGTTTGGCGGTACGTAAATCTGACTTTTAAACCTCAATAACCCATCACTATCAAATGAAAATCCCTCATATCATTGTACCATCATTGTGTTTTGTCCAATAAAACCCTCGACCTCCTTGTACCAGTCATCGTTACGCTATAAAGTTAGAATCCTTTCACATAGATTCATCTAAAGAGGCATCACTGAAAAGATACGTGGTCTCTGACTCAAAGAATCCGCCACTCAATTCATTGTTCCTTTTATGTAAGTAATCTTGAATTCGTACTCGCTAAGCAATTTCGACCAACGCCGTTGTCACGCGTTCAGGTCGCTTTGCATAAAGAGGTTTTGTAGTCCATAGTGGTCAGCCTTTAGTTCAAAATTTCATCGGACAAGGTAGTGTCTCCAAACCTTCAAGGCATAATGATGGCTAACAAATCCAATCGTGTGTCACGTAGTTCTCCTCATGCCTTCTCAGTTTCCTTGAAATGCAAGCGATCACTCATCTGTATTGCATCAAGACTCTGTCTAAGCCCTCCTTGGATGCATTAGTGCATACCAAGAAGTCTGCATCCATGTCAGGGACATTTAGTATTGATGTTGTAAACAACTCCTAGAGCCTCCAAAATGCTTCCACGCATTTCTCGTTCCAACCAAACTTATTTTTTTTCTTCTTCAAATCCATGGTCATATTTGCTGTCTTTGAAAACCCCTCGATGAACCGTCAATAGTATCCTGCTAAGCCCATGAATCTACGCACTTCCAGGACATTCATCGGTGCAGGCCATTCCATAATAGCCTCGACCTTGGCTGGATCCATGACGATGCCTTCGCCGGAGATGACATGCCCTAAGTAGTGAATCTTTGATTGAAAAAATGAGCATTTGGACAACTTCCCATACAATTTGTGCTTTCGCAGACATTGTTGTACCAAGCGCAAGTGCTCGTCACGGTCCTCCTTCGTCCGAGAGTAGATCAAAATATCTTCAATAAACACTTGGACAAACTTGTCGAAGTACTCGCGGAACACCTCGTTCATCAAACTCATAAATACCCCTGGGTCATTTTTCAGTCCAAATGGTAAAATAGTAAACTCGTAATGCCCAACCTCGTCTTAAAATAGTCTTAGGGATGTCATCTTCCTGAATCCATAACTGGTGATTACCTGATTACAAATCGATCCTTGAGAACACCTTCGTGCCCTTCAATTGATCGAGCAGAGCATCAATCCTTGGCAATGGATATTGATCCTTGATCATGGCCTTGTTCAATTGACAGTTTTCAAAGCAGAGCCTCCATGACCCAACCTTCCTTTGAATGAAAATAATAGGTGCACCCCATGGTGACACACTTGGACGTATCAGTCCCAGGTCCAACAATTATTTTAGCTGCATTTTTAACTCTTGTAACTCTGGGGTCGACGTCCAATAAGGCATTCTTTCTATCAGTTCAGTTCCCAGTTTTAGGTCTACAGTGAGCTCCAATTCCCTATCCAGTTGAATCCTAGGTAACTCCTCCGAAAATACGTCCCCAAACTCTCTCACCACTGGAAGGTGTTCTAAAGATTTCGCTTCTCAATTTTCTTTTAATGCAAGGATTGCATAAAGCGTACACCTCTTGTGCGTGCTCTTCCATATCTCCAACGAAGAGATGAACCTCAAGGAAACTCCCTGGTTTCGACCTACAATCACGCATCTTCTCCCCTGACATCTAACAAGCTCGACTGCTTCGCCTTACAGTTGAGTAATGCCTCAAGCGATTCCAACAAGTCCATACCTATCGCGACGCCATAAGATCCTAAGTTCCTAACGTATAGGTTGGCCCTGGTGACAAGCTCTCCTAGGTTAAGGGTACAACCTATAACCTTTCCTCCAACCTTTTGTTTGGCTCTCGAGGCCATCTCTACGAAGCTAAACTCGTCATGTTTGACTTCCCTTACCTTAATCCTTTTTAGCGCCGCACCAGAAAAGAAACTCTCAGTAGTACCAATATCTATCAAAACACTAAGGGTCTGGTTAGAAACGGTACCTGACGTATAGAGCATAGTCGACTGATGCTTTGCCAGGTGGTTATTCACCGCTGCATGTATCTGATGGGCCTTGCCCATAACTCCCACGGTGGTGGGTCCAGCGGATCCAAATGCTCTAGTCTTCTCCACAGGGAAGTCGTGCTGGTAGTGTGCCTCTCCAAACTTCCAACACCCCTTCTTTGGTGCAGTACTCCTAGTTCCCGAAGTCAAAGATGAATTCTAACAATAAGGGCAAATTTGAACTTCTTGACCTTACGTTTCTGGGTAACTTGGTGCGGAGCATATCAAGAAGCTCCCAAAATGGGCCTCGTACTCGAGCACCGTGTGGATACCTTGTCGCAAGGAGTCAAACTAGTAGAGATGATGCTCAATGAATTCCTTAGAAACATACCTCTCCTGGAACCATCCCGCAAACAGTTCCCATGACACATTGCCGACGACCAAGTTCAAAGGGGCAGGAGCGTATTCTGCCATAAAAGAGCACTCCCCTTTGGTTGAAGTCCACCATGTGGACCTTCATGCTAGAGGTCGTAAACGTGAAGTGTGAAGCACACGCCTTGCTCTACAACTAAGATTCGACGACACCACTGTCTGTGACACTCATGGACCCTAGAACTCATCTCTCTTGATATCTAGGAGGATGTTATCGGTATTAGCTATAGCGTGTTGGGGACCCTCAGGGGTGCCCTCTAAATGGGATCTCCACGAGGACACGTTAAGGTTTTTACTTATTGCAAGGATTAAGACTCACGGGTTTACTCCAGTGGAAAGCCTAGCGATCCACAATCGCAGAGTTGAACCCGCTCTGATACCATATGTAATATCCCCACCGCTCACGACAACAAGCTATGTACAACAGGTCAAAATTTTTTTTTGTGTTAGGAAAATAAAACATAGAGAAAAAGGTACCCAAGGAATCATTCGCCGAACTCAACATCTAACCTCACATTCCAAATGCGCAGGCAGTCTGTAGTCTACTACAGTCCCTTGATAAAAATTCAAGGCGCAATAAAAGTGTTAATTCCTCACTTGTTAGTATACTGATGTTGCACGCCAGGTTTGCTAACCCGTCACATGACCAATGTGTGAAGGGTTAAGGTGAACGAATGTACACTCAAGGTGTGTAAGAAAAACTAAACACAACCTCAATTAATCATCGCCTAGAGTTAGAGCATGAGAGCATCACCACTTAACTTACTGCACAAGATCTAAGGAATCACAATCAGACACAACTTAAAAACTTAATGCCTGCATGTAGTCTAAAGCCTCTAATACATTCCTTACATCTCGGTTCCGCTGTGTGTGAGGCGTCTAGGGACTAACATCACTTATGCTAAGTTTTGTGTGCAAGAACGTTAACTTCTAATCTATCTCATCATCAACATGGATTGTGCCAGAAAATCTAAGTCACGATTTGGCAAGCATTACTTTAAGCTCATGCACAAGGGTATCATTTATTTAACTCGGTGCGCGCATTCAATCTATTACCAAATCCATATGCGCACAAAGTTTAAGATCTAATTCATCATACAGTGCAAACATCAATGTTTCTACAGTTCATCTAGAATTTATATCATTAAAAACTAACTTTCCAACAATAAATGGATGAAGCGAACAATATTATCCAGGGATGATTTTAGGGGCTAAATTTCGCTCATGGGCTAATTTTCCATGGTTTTTCCAAAAATGAGATTCGCTATTTTAAAAATGATTCACCCAAATTCTATAGGATAAAATGATTTTACCTTAAAAATAGCCAAAAATTTATAAAAACTATATAAAATACTTAGAAATTTGATTATTTTTACAAAAATATCGCCAAACATTTATAGTTGACATATGAAGGATTAGTAAGATTCGCCAAGGTTTCTACATTTAAAAATAAATTTCCATCCTTAAAATCATCCCTAATATTATCTATGTATTAAATATTTGGACAATTCTCATTGATCACTAATCCCATTGCATACCAATACATAATCCCTTTCTCTACCTTCTATATGTGTTCCATTGTTATCATTCTCTTAAATTGTCCTTGTCTTGTTTGTATACTCTAATGAGGTAAACCACTTTATCTCTTCAACATAATTAAATATGTAAAACCAACCCTTCACCACATTTGTCATCAATCCTTTTAATTTTTATTTTTCTTTACACATTATATATATTATATTAATTCAATTTCAAATTTGTTTTGACTAGATCATTAATATATTTTCACTTATCATTAAACAAATACTAACATAATAATTCAAAAACTCAATTATAAGTGATATCTCTTACCTTTAGGTGTACACAATTATTTTAATAACATGAACTTCTTCCACTTAGTTTATCATTTAGTTAAGATGCGATTTTCCTTTATCATTGGTAAAACTAAAGGGAACAACAAAATAATCGCATAAAATAACACTCACAATTCGATATCTAAAACCTAGGTAATTAATGAAGACAACCATTACTTCACACACTCACTATCACCTCGAAGTCTTAAATTAGCAGTATGTTTGTCTTCACCGGATGAGCGCAATAAAGCTGCGTGTGGAATCAATCTCGGAATACCTCCAGGAATCGATTGTGTCAGTCAAGTTGCGCATGCAAGCAGGTTCAAAAGAAACAAGAAATTTGCTAGGCTGGGCCTAAAGGCCGGTTTAGAAAGAAACAATTAATTTCATTCCACGCTTTCATATATGAGTTAATATTTGCAGCGAGAGCTTCACGGAGAGAGAGAGTTTTCAATATGAGGTTTCGCATCCTCTGAGCGGCAATAATTGTTCTTCAATTTAGGAAGATTGTCCTTCCATGAAATTTTTCCGACCCATTTATCATTACCTAGAGCTTCCCGATCCGAGGTTTCTCTGCTCGATAAAACGAAACTAACCACAATGCTACTTGTATTGGGCAGTTGTCTTGCATCAAGGAACAAGGGATATAGGGATTTAATAATATTGTTCACTTTTCAAATTAATGGAATAACTCAGAAGGATTTGTTGTCTCATTAATTCGATGTTAAAAACCAATATCTTTGTCCGTTTAAAAAAACTAAGTTAACCAAGACGCTTCTGTACAACAATTAAATTGTCATGCATGGTTGTTAGCCATCAACAACATTTTTAAAAAGAAAACGTAGGTAAAACTAACAACAATAATGCCAGTTAAATTCCCAGCATTTAAACGCCTATGGTAGACAACCGCAATGGGGTAAAATGCGCAAGAAAAAAAAAACATACGACATCAATGAAATACCAAAATTGTTGTCCTAGCAGACAATTAATCCCTCATTCGATATGGATATGAAATCGCTGGGGAGACAGAGATATGACACGCTCTAACCACTGCAACTAAGTGGGTGTCTTTTTCATTTAAAAAAGAAAAAACAGTCACGTTCGCTCTGAACCATTGCACTGTAGCCTACGACGGTCACCAAATAAGATGAATGAACCAACATTAATAATCGATGGGTGACTGTCAACTTTCAACAATTATAAGATGAATCGATCAACCTTTATTCATATTTTATGTTATTTATTTTGACAGCTATTTTCCCCTCCCGATCTGGGGCCAAGAAGTATCAATTTCTGTTCCTTAGACAATCATTCATTTAGGATTACAATTGAACCAATGCCAACTACACTATTTTAGATTTATTTCCAAAATTCTGAATCTACTAAGATAATCATATTTACAGTTTAGTAATACAATTCTTATTTATGAAGACGGAGTACCCAGAGCCCGCATTTATTTAATAAAGTTTTACCTCAACAGTTTGCACCTTATAAAAATAAAGGTAAGTAAATAGTAGCGTTAACGTTGTCATTGGAACAATAACAAATCGCAACATAAGTTAGTGGATCAGTAACAATCCGCAGCATAAAAAAAAATCACAATCAGGCAATGAAATACAGAGGCAACTCGTGGTTGGAAGGGTTAAGAGAGGGAGGAAAATTTTCCCTCGAAATAATGAATTGCAGTGGGGTAATTCGAGGTAATGTGTGTTGAAATGCAGAGGGTAGTTTCCTTCAAACACAGTAAACACAGAGGTAAAAATACCAATGCGAAGCCCAAGCAAACGCAGGGATTGAATGCAGAATATAACGACGGTTTTTCTACGTGAAGAAAGACTACCTCGGAGGTAATAAACATCACAAGGTGCAAGACCAACAACTGTCAAGGACAACAACAGAGGTAGCCGACAGATGGGTTCATCCTTTGATTCACCATCCTTGCACAAAAAAGCAGGGCGTTGAGATCCATAGGTATTTTAACGCTGAGGCAACGACTGTAGATCAAGCTCCTCGTCGACTGCTCAGGCGAGGACTGGTGGGCTAGGGACGGAGGAAACAATCACAAGGGTCACAGTCAACACCATCGGGTCGTCATGACATGCAGGAAGACGAAGGTCACGAAGATCAATCAACCAATCACTCAGCTAGGCTAAAAAAATTCAGTCATGAAACTAGATAATTAGTTTACCTACTTAAAAACACATGCAGATCTAAATCATACATCCTACAACATTCTATCATTCAACTGAAAAGCGTACCGTTTCCTGTTTGCCTGCTCTGAGTGTCGTCTGCGTTCTCCATGCAAATATCGCTCGCCGATCGTCGAGACTACATCGGTACCTCCCATCCAATGCTACGGGTACTCTTCTTCCCCCTTAGCCCCCCGAGCCGCAAAGTGGCCACACACTATCCAGATGGTACGTCTAGCTCCCATCTCGCCTCGTAAGGCCAAGCTACCACTCCTATCCGAGCTAGGAAATCCCAACTCCCCACAAGTAAATCAGTCAAGTCACTAATCTGACAACGTAACGTTACGCTGACCATCGATCCCCCTTTCTTCCTTCTCCTCCCTTTCTTTTATTGAGTTTTAGAACTCCCATTCTTTCCCTAAATCTCATTTAATTTAAGTTTTAATAAAAATCTTGTAAATATTCTCCTTCGCACAAGTGTCATCCATCCCCCTCTTTCCTCCAATAATTGTTTTCTCTAAATTTATAATTGTCTCATTTCCCTCACCCACCTAGAGTTACTTCTAAATTTACTCCTAGGTGTCCCTAGATTCCCTTACAGGTTTTAAATACTTTCCCTAAAATGAAGTTGCTAATTTAGTTCAATTTATAAGGTTCTTAATTGCAGATTCTTTACTAAGTTGACCTCTCTTTTTACCATAAGTTCCCCTCTTTCCCTTATTATGTTACCTCCATTCCCTAATTTTCTAAATTTTATATTTCCTTCTTTCCCCCTTTTTATTAATGCCAAAATGGCAGTTACCCAATTTACCCTCTTTTCCTTTTATTAATAATTTAATATCTTTTCACACTTTCACAAGTTAAATAATTA